>BHFT01035382.1:0-12717 GCA_004320025.1 Laticauda laticaudata
GATAAACCCTTCAGTGGCAACCATAGTGGGACTGTATGGTGTCACCCTCCCAGGTGCCACACCCTCATGGCTTTCTTTATTATCAATAATGCAATGTAATCATTCTTATCAAACACATTTCAACATAAACACCAAACTCTTTATTAAATGCCCTGTTCATTGTAGAAGCCCTCAACATACATGCGCACAATCTCTCAGTGTTCTGCGACAGGCTCATAGTAGCATCCATAAGCATCTATCGAGATCCTTTTCTTGCCACTTCACTGCTCCAGGCTGGGGGAGCTCGTGTCACCAGTGTTTCAGTAGGTTGCGCTTGCTTCTGTCCTTCACCATGACGAGCTTCTGTTGCGGCCTTGCATATCCACGACGTTGCTCTATCAGCGTTTTCGCCCTTGCCTCCATTCCCAGGCTCCATGTCCTTAGCCTATGTTGGAGGTCCAACGAGCCTATTCTGCAAGGACTGGGTAGTGGTGCGCATTGAGTTATTGTGTCTAGGTATCAGCAAAGCTTCCACAATCCTCCTCACGGTCTGTGGTGATGCTGCATGGTTGGCGTGAAGAAGTACCTGGAAACCTGTTGGCCAGGATGCCAAAGGTGTTCTCACTACCTGCTTTGACCTGGACAGCTTGCTAGTTGAAAGATACCTCTCTTTCAACAGGGTGAGGCATCTGGAGGTAATGGGTTTCATGAAGAGGTTCTGAGGGAAAAGGCCGTCAACCCCCACGATGAAGTTTAGGGCACATCTTGGTTCTCATTGCGGGCAGGTGGTCTGGATCTGGGATAGGCCCATGAATGAGGTTGCGTTCCAGCCCCTCCTTGAGGTGACTGGCGTTGTATGACCTGGGCATCTGAGATGATCCCATTGCCTGACAGCATCGATGTACTATGGAACTGGTAGTCAGCATCGCCCTGGCAAGAGCTGGACTGATTGCTGAAGAAGCCCTTGGCAGTTGTGATAAGTGGACCCTGAGTGTGGCTGGAGCTTTTGCAGGCCACGTAGCTTTCCATCTATGGCCTCCAACGTTGTGAGGGAAAGTTCCACTTCTATACCCACTGCTCTGCAACGTTTCTTTCAGCCTTCTTCAGTGAGGGGCACTGGCAGGACGCTCCTCCAAGGTATTCTCTCCGATGATGGCCTGCCACCCACTTGTCATGACCACAATATGCTGATGGTTGTTGTGCTGGCACCCTCCAGCCGTACTGATGCTCCTGTACGTTGGTCTCCTGAGGCCCGTGGCGCAGAGTCATTGCCACCTTGAGCCCAGTGGCCAGGCTGGTGCCAGAAGTTGGTGGCTCTGCTGGTCAAACCTGCGCATGTCTCAGCCACTAGCGCACAACCTTCTTCATCAAACATCTGGCTGGAGGCAATCGCTTATAAAGTTCGGTGAATGCCACGAGTGTTTTCGATTCCTTCAATCCTCATTCCATCAGCTTGTTATACAGTTCCTTACTCGGCCTCTTCTAGCGATCCATCTTCGGACCCAGGGCACGTTGGACGCCTCCTTTTCGTTCCTGTAGAACAGGTGAAAAAGCCTGTAGAGGGTTCGCATTGTTGTTAGAACGATGGTTGGCTACCAAAAGGAGTGTGTGGCCGATGATCCACATGGGGAGGCATGCACTGGATGCCGTGGAAGAGAAAGACCAAGGATGAAGGCTGAAAGAGTCTGCCACCACAGTTGCTTCGTGACTGAAAGTGGATCAGGTGAGTTCCTCCTCTTTATAGGAAACTATAGATTTTCCGATTGGGTGTCCTTTTGCATCTCTAAGCATCCTTTGGCATACATCCTAAATATCCGAGATAGCGTCCCCTCTGCAAACGTTTTTTTCCTTTAAATGCTTGTATGTGAGCTGCATCCGCTTTATCATTTTCTCCGTCCATGCTAATAACACTTTGTTCCATTCCGCATCAGTCGCTTCTCCCCCTGTGTCCGTTTTCCACTGAATGGATTGACTGCCTGCGGATGCGCAGCGGTAATGCTAGCGGATATAGCGGATGCGTTAATGAATGACGACGGACGTATAACGGGATGTTCCCCGTATGCCGTAGCGATGTTATAACGGACGCGTTGGATCATTTTCCGCCTCAAAAAGTTTTGTGCAGCTCAAAACCTTTTAGTGGATGAAATGTCAGTCGACGGTATCGCTGGACGAGATAGAAGAGTATGAAAAACAGGAGCGGTCAGTGAGTGCAGAATGGATGCATCGCGGTTAACCATGGATGGCATTGGGGGCTTTAGACTTTTCAAAATAACAATAAAATATTGTTATTTTATTGCTTTAATAAATGCAGACTTAATCTGTTCCTTAAACAAGGAAGCTCAGTAATGTTTGATCAAATAATAAAGAAATAATTTTGCTCAGCAGTATTCTAGCATAGGAAATGAAATTCCACGCATGCTAGTTTTTTGGGCTTGCAATCCCTCTGAAACTCTTTCTCTCACTATATAAAGTGAGAATAAAGATGAAGTCTTCTATAATGTAGCCCTGAATCCTGGTCACTTCATGGATGTTTTCATGTAGGTTTCTTGGTTATAATATATCGCTATTTTTTTCAATAATGTTTATGTTTAGTTCATACCCCAGCCTATAATCCCCATATTTCCTATACACAGACAGACCAGAAGTGGTTTGATGGTGGTGCAGTGGTTAGAATGCAGTATTGCAGGCTAATTTAATTTACTTTATTGTCATTGCCCCTGACAATGACAATACAATGAAATCAAACACCATCTTCAGTGCACATCATGACCATGACCATGAAAATAAACACAAACACACATCCTTCNTGTTTTTATTCTGTACCTATGGCAATAGTTCAAAAGAAGGGTTCCCAGGATGAGATGGATCTTTGAGAATGTTTTGAACTTTTTTAAGGCAGCAGGAGCTATAAAGCTCTTCCAAAGAGGGGAGAGGACAACCAATGATCTTCTGGTCAATGACATTAACCCTCTTGAGTTCTTTCCTATTTGCCACTGTGCAATTGTAATTCTGCTGACTGCCAGGGGTTTGATCCCAACTGGCCTTCCTTCCTTCCGAGGTCAGTAAAATGAGGACCAAGATTGTTGGGGGAGATATGCTGACTCTGTAAACTGCTTAGGGAGGGCTGTAAGCACTATGAAGCGGCATATAAGTCTAAATGATGTTGCTGTTGCTTAGCTGAGTTGATACAGTGTCAGCAAGCTGGGCTGCAGTGAGCAAAATCAGCAATAATATGGTGATGGTGGGTTTTTTTGGGGGGGGTGATCTAAAGCATCACATGATTACATTAGAATTAAATTAAATTAAAATAATTATCATAATATAAACCTACTAAAAAGCATAAATCTTAAGAGTACAGGACTACTTGAGGATGACAATGAAGAGCCATGGTCTGTATACATCTTCAGGTTGGATGGAAATAATTATTTCACACTTTCCACAGGTGAGAGCAAAACTGATCAATGCCAAAAGGAAAAAAAAAAAAGAAGGCAATCATGCAGAAAAGGTTATGACAACACTACAGTACTTCTGATTGGACATTGGAAAAATTATTAGACAGTGGCTGCTCACACCAGCAATTTTAATGGACAATTTGAAAACAGTTGTCAATTAAATTTCTGCTGCAAGTAATACTTGCTGTTGAATATACAATTTTTTTATGATTCACACATAAAAAAGATGTTATCTTCATTCAGTCATTTCTCACACTATTGCAATCTCTTTGAATTTGTCTCCTTCTGTCACTATATAAAAAGATGTCAACTAAACAGAAAAATGTTGAAATATAAATGCTGATAAACAATATACTATATAGTTAACTTAGAATTCCTAGTAAATGGGGACAAAACATGGCCAAAAGAATATCGCAGGATTTATCAACCTTGACAACTTTAAGAAGTGTGGACTTCAATCCCCAGAATTCCCTAGTATATTCCATATATATATATATATGTGCGGTTCAGCTTTCTTCGGGTATTATCCAACGTCATTGTAGTGTTTTTAAAGTTGTAGCAACGTTTCAGCAGAATCTCATCTGCCATCATCAGGCTTCTGTACTGAGGCTTTCTGTACTGAGTTCGTATGTGGGTTCAGGCTATCACCAGTCATTGGGTTAAAATTTGAGGGCAAGACCTATTGCATTGTGCCAGGATATTTTTTTCTAGCATCCTGATTGGTTGGGAGTCTTGGTCTGTGTTTATTGTTCTGTGGAGTTTGATTGTTTTGTGGTGTTTCTGGTTTCTTCTGTCTGTTTTGTGGCTTGATTGCTGGCAACACTGTGTTCCTGTATTGGAGGCTTTCAGTGCAGCTTGGCTTCGCATGAAAGGACGGCTATTATCTACTTTAGGAAGCTAGGTTTCATCTGGTGTTGTCTGGTTGGGGTGCTGTTTGGGTAGCTGGAGGTATCAGATGGAGTCTGTGCCCAGGTGTTTGCCTGGCTTGTGGTGGTGGAGATCTTTCTATTTGAGAGTGCAGGCTTCCAAACGATTGACAGTCTGGTGGAATCATCTTCTTCTATTCATGTTTTCAGGTCTTTTTTCAATCTCTATGGCTTCTCTGATGATTCTGTGGCTGGGGTTTTCTATAGTGGCTAGGGTTTTTGGATCCATTGAAGTTGATTGTTGTGACCTGTGGTTTCATGTGTTGGATTAGTGAAGAGGTGGGTTTCCAGGTTTTTTACTGCCTTTTTGTGTTCATCCAGGTGAGGTACTTATTCTTCTATTGGTCTGTCCAATGTATGTGGTCGGGCATGAAGCACAGGGAATTTCGTATATGTCTTGGTTTTCCAGGTCAATTTTGTCTTTGGGGTTCTAAAGATGGCTGCTATTTTTTTGTCTGCTTTTGAAGGCAGTCTTGATGTTGATGCCAGTGTTAGTATCTACATTGTTTGTCTGTAGTACCTCTTATGTAGGACAGGACAGCTGTTCCATAGGTCTTGTTGATTCTTCTAGTCTCTATTCTGTCTTAGTGTGTTTTTGTGGATGAGGTGGTGATTTTGTTTTGTGGAAGCCGTTGGCTGTCAGTACCTTATAGGCAGGGTGCATACTTCAATCTTTATATGTGTCTTGTCTGCCAGGCGTTTGGTCTCATGGTATAATTAGTTTTGGCCACGGAATTTATCTGTGCTGGGTGGTGTGGGATTGGGCGTGAGGTAGCGGTTGGTGTGTGTTGTTCTTCTGGTTATCACGGTGTGTCCTTAGTGTGCCATCTTTTCTTTTGAGATTAGACCATCTAGGAATGGTAGTTGTTTGTTTTATTTCCATTTCCATGGTGAACTGATTTTGAGGTGCGCGCTGTTTAGGTGTGTGGTAGGGAAAATATTGTTTAGGTTCTTCTTTTCCATGGGGCCAAATCACAAATGTGTCATCGATGTTCATTAGCCATAGATTGAGTCGTGTGGGTGCATTAGCCAGGGCTCTGATTTTGAATTCTTCATGACAGGCTTGCAATGAGGGTGACAGTGGTGATCCCGATAGGAGCTCCTTCAATTTGCTTGTATCTTTGTCATTTGTATATGGAAATATGTTTGGGTTAGGCAGTGTTCTGCTTAGTGTCCATTGAGTGTTTAGCTGGCTTTGGGTATTTATTTATTTGATGATTCAAGGTTTCTTTTTATCGGACTTGAGTGAATAGTTAAACCACATTGAACCTTACAAGCAGAAGTTTCTTCTTGTTCCACGTGTAGATTTATTTGATTCATTTCAAAGACGTGGTATGAGTTTCGTCTACATATTGAAGCTGGCAGTTCATTTCAGCATGGAACTAACAGAACACTGGCCTAACCAATAACATATTTCATATACAAAGGACAAGAATACAAAGCAAAGTTGGAAGGAGCCCCTATGGGAATCACCACTGTCACCCGTCATTGCAAACCTGTTCATGGAAGAATTCGAATCCAGGCCCTGGCTTATGCCAACCCACAAACCCAACACTATGGCTAAGATACATCAATGACACATTTGTGATTTGCCCCATGGGAAAAAGAAAACCTAAGACAATTTCCTAACACACTTAAATAGGCACACACCCCAAAATCAAGGTTCACCATTGGAAACGGAAATAAAAACAAACAACTACCATTCCTAGAATGTACTATGACTACAAAAGAAAGATGGCACCAACTGGGGACACACCGTATACCAGAGAAAACACCACCAAACCGGCTACCTTCAACGCCCAATCCCACCACCACCCAGACAGATAAATTTCCGTTGGCCAACACTAAATTACCCAGAACAATGCCTGGCAGTCAAAGACACATATAAAGACTGACTATGCACCCTGACTAAAGTATTAGACAGCAACGGCTTCCACAAAACAAAATAACCAGCTTGATCCACAAAAACACACCAAAAAACATAAACAGAGACTTTAGAAGTTCAACAGACCTTATGAACAGCTGTCCCTCCCTACATATAAGGTCACTACGACCAAAAATCAGTAAGATACCTACACAGCATCACATCAAGACTCTCTTTCAAACAGACCAAAAAATATCAGCCATCCTTAGAAACCCCAAAGAAAAAATGACCTGGAAAACCCAAGGCATATACGAAGGTTCCCTGCGTGCATCATGCCCAGCCACATACATTGGACAGATTAGTAGAAGAATAAGTACCGCTGGATTGAACACAAAAATGCAATAAAAAAACTGGAACACACCTCCTCACTAGTCCAACCCATTAAAACCCACAGGTCACAACCTCAACTCAATGGCACTAAAAACCTAGGCCACTATAGAAAATACCCAGCCACAGAATTTCATCAGCAGAAGCCATAGAGATTGAAAAAAATGGACCTGAAAGCCATGAATAGATGAGATGATTCCACCAGACTGGTCAATCATTTGGAAAGGCCTGCGCTCTCAAATAGAAAGATATCCACACCACGAGCCAGACAAAACACCTGGGCACAAAACAGATCCCCTCTGATAACCTCCAGCTCAAAACACCCCCCACCAGGCACCCCAGATGAAATTCTAGCTTCCTATAGTAATAGCGTCCTTTCACGCGAATGTCAAGCGTGCACTGAAAGCCTCCCAAATAGAAAGGTGTTGCCAGTGGCCAATCAAAAGCCCACAAAAACAGACAGAAGAAACCAGAAACACACCAATTAAACAACTCCAAGAACAATAAACACAGACCAAGACTCCAACCAATAGCGATTTAGAAAAAAAACATCCTGCCACAATAATAGGCTCAGCCATCAAATTTAAATACCAATGGCTCGTGAGACCCTTGACCCAGCATACATACATACATATTAAAACTCTATGATGGCAGGTGAGATTCTGCGAAATTGTTGCTACAACTTTAAAAGCACAACTATTGATGAGTGGGAAAATACTTAAACAACACTGAAGAATGCTGGAATGTAGAATCTCAACATCTAATGAGGGTTGGAAATGTTGTATTCCATCCATCATTTGTAAACTATCAGATTAACAAAGAACGCTTCATCTGGGCAAATGATATCTGATGATCAACTATCCCTAGTCATGGCAGACTATGGCAGCCCTTGTTATCACATAAACAGTACAATATCTTAAGGCACCTTTTTCCTATTTGTGCTGCCTTATAATCTGATAATTTCTGGCAGGGAAAATTTATACATTTATGTTGTTTTATTCTTGTTAAACTAATATGGATTAACACTGCACAAATAAAGGCCTATGTTGTCATTTTAAAATGTTTCAAATGTATATTTGGTCTCTTCCATTTTATTCTCGATACCTCGGAAATCTTCGCATATGGTTCAATTTAAAAATACATTTTGATGCACCATTTATTTAGCATTCTTTGAGTTTCAGTTCATTTAAATAATATATTAAGCATTGATAAATTACATTGATCTATGCTTTGCTTGAACCTATGACATTTGGCCAGCAATTGGAAAATGAACTTGAAACATTTGACCTACAAGGTGAAGCATTTGTTTATTTAGTCCAAATTGACCAGCTTCATTGAGGTACTCAAGTCTAATAGTTACTGTCAGTTATTTCAGGCATCATCTGGGTAATTTTACAGAGAAAAAAAATCTCTCCATTGTATCCATCAAGCATAGTATTGCCCAAAATCGGCATATAACTTATTTAAATATTTTTAACAGTTAACCTTAGACTCATAAGCAATTCTCTACTTTTGTCCACAATATTTTTCTAATTGTCATTGTCTTGGGTATGTGCTTTTTACTTAATGTCTGTTTAGGACAGGAGTGTCAACTCTAAGCCATGGGGTCTCCTCTCTTTGTCAGCTATACCAGGGGAGAGATTAAGTGTTTTTTCTCTGGTGGGACTGGTCTATCAGGGCAACCTGGTTTGCCCATTTATGGTCCAGAGGATACTGCTTCCTTTTTTGCCTTTCAGCCCCAATCCAGGGACCTTCACAGGCAGTCACTTTCGTGACAAACTATTATTTTGTTAGAGGTTAATAATCTACCTAATATGTAAACAGCCCAGGTTTGAATCCCAGAAGGGTATGGCTCGCTGATGAGAGCTAAATAGCTTGAAATAGATCTATACTAGACTCCCTTTATTTCTTTGTTGGTAAAACATAAATTTAACACAAAAATAGTTTGTCACAAAGGCAACTGCCTACAAACACCCCTGGATTATGGCTAAAGGGCAAAAACGGAATCAGTATGATCTGTCCCATAAGTTGGCAGACCAGGTTGCCCTGATAGACTGGTCCCACCGGAGAAAAAACAACATTTAATCTGATAGTCATTGAGAAATGAATATGTATGGTAGCTTCTGAAATAAGTGGTATGACATTATTGATAACTTATGCCTCTTTGGAATTCTTGGGTGGATGGATGAGAAGCCAACGATGTTCTCCACATACATGCTCCTGGCCATAATTATGTGCCCTGGACATTTCACTGTAATGAACCTTTAGCATTGCTTAGCACTACAAAATCCAAGTAGAATGACTTGCATCAGCATGTTTCCTTTTGCAGTATATTCTGACCCCTTAAAATTTGTTTGCAGAGGGTAATAAGAATTGTGTGGTAGATGAAGAAAATCCTATCTGCAGAACTGAATTTGATCCACTCTTTTTGGGATGTTATTTAGAGATAGCATCCAGCTTCTAACGCATAAAAGATAACTGTCTTGTGGATGTCATAAAAACTAAGAAACGTTTCGGGCCACAATTTTGTGTAAACTATAGGGCATCTGAGGAAATGGTTTGTAGATCATAATAGCTTATCTTATTATAGATTCATTAGTCTTTATGGAGTCAGTGTGCATGTGGATGCATTTTCTACAAAGTAGAAAATACACCCACTTCCTTTAACACGTTTTATCCACTATCTTGGAACTGCTCTTTTTTCAGTTGCCTCATTACATACTTAACATGCCACTATTATAATGACGATAGAAAGAGCTCCACGAGATAGAACCCTGATCTAAAGGTCAGAGAAATATTTCTAATGACCCAAGAGGACATTAACTTTAAATCCCTCCCCTTCTACAATGTTTATACTAGAGACAAGAAACAACTTTATTGAAAATTTCATAATGATCCCACTGAAGTAGACACCAACATCTGATTTACAACACAAACATGTGACACAATTCCTTCTGGAATTTAATTTGCTCACAGGTTTCTTTGCAACTGCAATTATTCATATTGAACAATTTCCTGAGACCAGTTTGGAAGATAGAGTAATTCTGTCTCTCTGCCTTGGTGTGCGTGTGAGTGTGTGTGCATGTGTGCATATGTGTGTATGAAAATACATATACCATATATCACTTTAAAAAAATAAAATGGGAACAATGAGCAGGAAATTTTCATTGCACTGCCTAAAATTGCTATCACAGGTTGTGTGTAGCAAATATATTGGTAATCTCCCTTGTGGGTTTTGCTCACATTCAGGTTTAATTGCCATGAACTTTGAATTCCTTTCTTAAGGTCAGTTATTACCTACTGATAGATTCTCTTCATTTCTCTACTTAATGCCAAGTATTCATCCTAACCAAGACAGATAAGAAAGAGAAAGACATTTTTCAGTGGCATGCTTGAAGATGTTTCTTACTTTTCCTTCCAGCAGTTGAAAGGGGACTGTGGTCCTTCAAATATCAAGAGGAAGGAGGGAGGGAAGGAGGGAAGGAAGGAAGAAAGGAAGGAAAACAAGCACTGTGCTAGTTCCATTCCAGCAGCAAACAATCTCCAAGTGATGTAAAATGAAGCTGCCATTTTGAAGGAAACAACCTTCACAGCCAACACTAATGCCAAATGGGGTCACTATGTAAAAGAATTGCCCTGCAGTAGCATATTAACAAGCCTCTCTGACTAACAAGAGTGCTATTTTAGGTTTCCCAGAAGGCCAAGAGAGTTCCCTTAAGAGATTTATAAACACCTATTTAATAAATTGGAGGGTGAAGTTTAAATGGTTATGAAGCATTCTCTCCTCTGGTTCCCAGATCCTCTGTGATTTAAAGAGCTGACATTTACTATGTGCAGGCCTATTATTCAGAATGACTGTTTGTCTACAGACAATATTTTAAAATGACTTGTGCAAATGAAAAATTCTTATTAAGTCAGAAAAAAACAGTTTAAGTGAGTGACACTCTCCCACTTTAGCCAGCAATAAGTCTCAGTACTTTACCTTATGGGGATTTTCTTTTATAAAAAGCCTTGCATCCCATCCTCCATTTATGATCACAGCACTAGAAATCAGATAGTTTTACCAAAAAAATAAAGGTCAAAGCAGGGATATTGGTCGCTAATTCACAAACTCTCTTCTGAAAAAGTCCTTGTTTGGTTACCTTACTTTGGAGAATCAAATGGCCACTTTTTGGGATTTCCAGAAGTGAAGCTTTTGGGTGACCAAAAATTCTGTATCCTTAAAGTTTGTTTAGTGTTCTTATCTGTTCAAACTATTGGCAAGCCATCTTTTGTTCAAACAGATTTCCAGACACTGTACAGAAAACAGCTTCAGTGGTGGATTGAACAAAACATGTCTTCATTGTAGAGTCAGTCACTTTGTGAAGCACTTTCTTCTTAGAAATATGAATGGCCCCTATTTTCTTTATGTTCAGGAGGTTTTTTAAAACTCTTTTATATCAATAAGGTTTGGGGTCTAGATTTACAGGACTTATATGGCTGCCTATCTCATACAAGGACTCCAGGCAACAATTCATAAACCATAGTTAAAAATAAAAATACCTTTTCTCCCAAATACCAGAGCAACCTTGCAGATCAACCCCCATCATAGCCCAAAGTCTGGGGAAAACCCAGGTCTTCACAGCCCTCTGGAAGGCTAAATGGACATGGATCTCGGAGATCTCTGGTAGGAGGTTGTTCCAAATGGCTGGGGCAACCACTGAGAAGACTTGCCTCTGAGGTCCCATTAAATAGCAACATTTAAAGAGAGAGGATCTGGAGCAAGCCCACCTTATCTAACCTAGTAGGACTGGCAGATACCCTCAAGGAATGGTAGTCCTGAAAGTAACTTGGCCCTATGCCTTGAATTGTACCATAGAAAGTAACCGGAAGCCAGTGCATCTCACAGAGCAGAGAAGTTACATGGGTGAATTGCAAGGTAGGCAATACTGCATGAAAAGTGCCCTCCACTCCTAATCTTCAGGGGGGATGAAAAGTGACTGAGAAATCTAAAAGAGCCAGGATGGACATACCAGCCACCCCCATCTGAGTTCTCCAAAGGACTTTGTTTGCATTTTTTTTCCTGAAGAGAAACCAAAGCATTATTTCTGTGATTGCATTAATTCTATTCTTGAGCTCTTGGTTTTTAGATATAGACATGGTCATTTGTATTGGTTTGCTCGTGTATTATGCTCTGAATTTATAGATTGGAGAGGTCTATAAATAGTTTCCTCAAACAAGAAAACAAATAGGAGAGGCATCACACAGCCAGCCAACTGTAAAGCAGAGTGAAACTCCATTATCACTGAAAATCTCTAGAAAGTTAGTCGCCAAGTCAGGTAGAAACCAACCTGCAATGACTTTGCCTTTGAATGCATCATTTATTTTATTTATCAATCAAATGTATATGGCTGCCCACCTCACAGAAAGTGTACAACAATCCAGTAAAACTTCAAATCCAATAAATTCATAGCCACAAAGATTAAAAAATGATCTATACTACTGATCTTGCATGACAACAGGGGCGGACTGAATCAGTTCCTTCCAACTACATACTTATACATCAATTGATACCAAAGTAAATAGATTCTGCATAAAACTAAGGATTAGATCTACTGTATGTCAAGTCAGTATGATGCATTTCACTGAAGCATCACAACTTGGCTGATTCAGCTTCACTGGCTCCTTTACCTTGACACAAGTGATTTTTGTACCTGTGCAGAAAGTAGTAATCAGCCAGATAAATGACTGGTCCAATTTATCAACTCAAAGCACTAAGCCACCTAGCAAATCAGCTAGTTTGGTAGGATTTAATCTGATTACCTCCAAGTCAAATAACTTTCTTCAAAATTCTCCAGAGATTTGCCTACCTAATTAAATTCAGTTTCATGCAACTCTTTTCATTAATGATTTTTATAATTTATTTATTTTATTTTGTCAAGCAATTATAAGATAACAGGTATATGTAAACATGGTTATGAATACATCAAATGGATACATATAAGAAAAAAAAATAGGACAGGGACAGTTGGCACGTTGGTGCGCTTATGCAAGCCCCCTACAGACCTCTTAGGAAAGGGGTGAGGTCAATAGTAGACAGTTTAAGGTTAAAGTTTTTGGGGTTTGGGGA
>BHFT01035384.1:0-48857 GCA_004320025.1 Laticauda laticaudata
GTTGTGCTTTTAAAGTTGTAGCAACGTTTCGGCAGAATCTCATCTGCCATCATCAGGCTTCTGTATTGTGTTCGTCATGTATATATGTGCTATATATATGTGTGTTACATAAATATGTTTTTTATATATATATATATATATATATACTTGTGGACTTCAACCCCCAAAGCAAATCTGGCTGAGGAATTCTGGGAGTTGAAGTCCACAAGTCTTAAAGCTGCCAAGGTTGGAGACCCCGCTTTAAAGTACTTTAAAGTAGTACTACTAAAATTAAGTTAAAGTTACTACTTTAAACAAATTTAGCTATATTTTCTCTTGTTTAAAATCTCAAGTCTTTCCTTTCATAGAATTTTGTCATTTATTTCAGAGCTTTCCTTATTATGATGAATATGTATGTTTCGAGTTAACTGATCCTTGAACTTTACGTATTTTTTAAAATTTACATTACTTTTTGCTGGTGAATTAGTATGGAAAGATTTTTATAAGGATCAATGTTGTCTTTTAATAAGAATGTCAACAACTAAAATATTTTAAATTGTAACTCTTGTTTTTGCATTTTATGAAATTATCTAATCCTACATATGGGTGAATCCTGAAAGTTAATTTCTGAAATTGAAAAAAATCATGGAATGTGATTAACATGGACAAATATTACAATGAAGCAATGATTCCATGGGGTGGAGCCCTCCTGATTCAAATTTAGAAATAATCTCTACTAAGCAAAGGCAGGTGAAATTTAAATGCAACAATTACCTGTTGATAATAATGAACCTATGTATGGCATCAATAGTTGCTTTTGTCCAAGTTTCTCTTTTAATAATACAGAAGAAAACATACAGATTTATCTAAGACTTCATCTACCTATGCCAATGTCAGCAGATCTTGGCCAAAAATAGCATAAAGAAATTATTTTCAAAATCATATGATTAGTTCCTCACAGCTGTGTGTGCCTGTGTCTGTATTTGTTTTGTGACTCCTTGCTTCTTCCTCATGCCCCAATTGAAAGTATATTGACAGAAGTAAACCATATAATGCAGGGCTGTCAAACTCCTGACCCATGGGCCGGATGCATCACATCCTGGCCACACCCACACTCAGTTTAGTAAAGGGGAAAAAAGTCCCAATATATCATGTGATGACACTGTGACAACGTGAGTTTGACAACAAGGAGCAAGAGTGAGGTGCCTGAGAATCAGCCCCAGCTGCTCCTCCATCCTCCACCATTGTCCTTACCTTCTAAGGCCAGGCAAGGGAGAGCAAGGGGCAGGGCCAACCAGTTATGGGACAGAGAGCCACAGCCGAGTGCCCAAAAAACTGATGTGGTTCCAGAGCTACAGGTTGCGGACACCTGTTCTAGCCCATTCATACACATGGGATCTATGTACATCATTTTTAGCCTAGTTAAGATTGCATTGCTTTAAAGACATAATCAGGTTGTTTTCATAAATGTTATCACATTTGTTCAATATACATTGAATAAATTAATATTACATCAAAAAAAGCTTTACTGTATGATGACAAAACACATTCAACATTTTCTGTTGGAAATAAAAAAATCACAGTCTTACCTGTTAGTTTTTCTTTTGTTATCTATCTTTATTTAATTTATCTATTAAAGAAATGCTACATCTCTCTTGCATAAGATCACATTCTCTTGCATGGGTTGAGATAAAAACACATTTAATTATGTAATTGAGACAACACATTTAGATAACTAAACTAAACATTAAACAAGCTCTTTACGGATGGCCCTAATGTGCCCTAACATGCCATTTAAAATTTCACAGGAATGTTAGCAAATCATTGTGATAGTGTATTTATTGAGCAACTGAAAAGGAAAAGAAGCAAAATGCTATTTTACACTACAAGTATTTCTGGTGGTTACACCCAACAGTGTGTATTATTTTTGCATATGTTCTTGGAACACTGCATGCCGCATCAGAGAAATACATACAAGGAATGATCTGCAGTGTTTTTTTTACCTAGCAGAACTTGTCAATCCAAATAAATTGATTCTATTAATGTTTTTATAATTGTACAATTATTTATTTATTATAAATATATTCTGCAGTATATGCATATTTATACAAGAAATTAAATATACATGCTATGTGCGAGTATTAACAAGTGTGATTGGAGAAAGATTTTTGTGGTTGTTGTTGAAGACGCCTTCTAATCAGTCTTAAGTTTATTACATTCTATACCTTTGCCCCATACTATAGCAGCTATAGTTCATAACAGTCAGGGCATCCTAGTTCTAAAATCATTAGAATAAGTGTTTTGGATCTGACACAAATGCAGATCTCATCTATTCATTAAAGTATCGTGAAAAAAGTGCTGCTGTTAATGCAAAGTGGCATTAAATTTAATGAGTAGATTCTGAATAAAAAAACTGCACCACTCCAACAACTATTGAATTGTTTTAAAATTTGCTTTGTTTTTATCCTCTGAACAATACAACTATCAGTCAGTTTTTAAAAACAATAATGAAGGATATTAATTAAAAGTCCTATATTTGCATTCTTTTATCCATAATATTGTAGAAATATGGAAAACTGATGGCAGAAAAAGACTGCCATTGAGTCTGCCCTTTTTAATTTTTGTTTGTTTTTCTTTTTAATTAATTAATTTTCATTAATTTCCAGTATTATTATTATTATTATTATTATTATTATTATTATTATTATTATTATTATTATTATTATTANTTAATTTTCATTAATTTCCAGTATTATTATTATTATTATTATTATTATTATTATTATTATTATTATTATTATTATTAACTTTTTGTTAGATAATATATTTGTGTTTATTCCAAGCATGTTTAAACTCAGTTACTGCTGATTAACCCACTACCTCCACTGAAGTTTGTTCCAAGCTTCCACTACTCTTTCTGTGAAGTAATACTTGTTTACAATTGAGTTCTCCAATAATATATGTTCATGTTCCCCGAAAAAAAAATACAATTAATTTAAACAATTTAAATTAATTTTGTTTTTCAAATCATCCTTCCCATCCTATAAAGCACTGATGTCAAATTCACTTCCCTTTCCCAGTGCAGCAAAGAGTTAAGCAGACAGCCCCTATTCAACAGATTCCAATTCAGCCATCCCTCAGAGTACCCCTGCAGGCCCCTTCCTGCAGCCCGTGCTGGCACAACAATTTCCAGCTCAGCCAGTGGTTGCCATGGTGATCCTTCCCCCCAGATCAGACCCACCAATCTTCTGAGCAATGTTTGACGGAAAACCTGAAAAAACTTGCTTACTTTCTCAGCCGAATCTGGTCACATATAGATCAATTTGGAAACCACTATGCAACAGATCACAACCTAGTTTCTGCAATTACAGATAAGATGAATGAGGAAGACACTTCCGCTTGGGTGGCCCAACTACACTATGAGAATGCAGCTGAACTAAATGATGCCGATGTATTTGTTGAACTGCTCAGGGCTAGATTTGAAAACCCTCACAGGATAGGAGAGAGTGAAGACAAAATAATGGAAATGAAACAAGGTAATCAACCCTTAAGACTTTGTATGGGACTTTAGACAGGTTGCAATCAACCTCATGAATTGGCCAGATAGAATACTTCTGCACTAATTTAAAGAAGCTATTGATCCGGAGGTCAGAAAAACCTGCAGCACTAGAGGAATATCAGGGCAACTGCAAGACTGGTATGCCATGTCCATTAAGCTGGATAGAGAAATCCACCCACACTGAAAACCTTCCTCTGAGGTCCCTCCTAGGAGAACTTTGGCCAGACACCCTCTGGTTAAACCTGCTGAAGCTATTCCTACCCAACCTACAAGGATTATAAAGTGCTATCAATGTGGCCAGGCAAATAAAAAGGAACCTTTGAAAAGATGTCTGTCTGGAATTATTGGGTGGAATGGAGGTTTGCTGGAACACTGACACCAATCTCTATATAGATTGTACCTCAGAAATAGCAATGTTTAAAAAATAAAGTTTTGCATATTGTCACTGATTCTAAGATACCAGACTTATATGAAGATGAACTTCACCATGAAATAATAAGTTGGTAGCTATTAGGGTTTTTTTTCTCAATTGAATAAATAAAATCCACACTTTATTAAACACAATTTATAAATTAATCAACTCATCAGTATAATAATGTTTTGTGACTGATGCTTTCAGCAAGTAATTAGCACATTCTATACTCTGCAATTCTTATATTTGTTTTTCGCTTTCTTCTTTTATTATTCCCTTTTTTCTGCCCAACCATTGATGTGTAACAAAACTATACCAGGTTAAGCCCATGTCACACTGCACCAACGGATGCAAAGAGGATGTAAAATGGACAAAAAAGCTTGCCATCCTTTGGTTAACGCGATGTACTCACTGCCTCCGTTTTGCTTCCTCTCTATCCGTCCAGCATCCGTTTATTGACGTTTCAACCGCTCAGAAAGTTTTGAGCTGCTCAAAACTTTTGCACAGAAAATGTATCCAATTCATCGTTTCTGCATCCACTAAGCATCCGCGACATATCCGTTCTGCATCCGTTACGCAACCACTATATCGCTAGGCATCCGCTGTGCATCCGTGCAACTCGCATCTGCTCGGACGCAGGGAGAAAGTGGAACGGATGCAGAACAGATGCAGAACGGATGCCTAGCAGATGCAGCATGGAAACAAAGCATGTAAAATGGAAAAAAACGTCCACAGAGGGGACCTATCTCGGATATTAAGGATGTCTAGAGGATGCCTAGAGGATCTAGAGGATGCAAAGGGACACCTATACTGCTTATAAAAAGGGGGAGCAACACATCTGGATCTCACTTTCAGACCAGCAGCCCTGCTGCAGACCTCTGCAGCCTTCACCTGACTCTTCCTCTTCCACAGCAATCCAGTCATGTCCACCGTGGATCGTAACACAGTCCTTTTGGCAGCCACCATCCTTCTGCAACAGTGCTAAGCCATCTACAGGCTCTGTGAACTCTACTACGGGGAAGAAAAAGGGGCGGCCAAGAAGCATCTGGGTACGAAGATGGTTCGCCAGAAAGAGCAGAGGACGGACTGCATAACAAGCTGATGGTGGAGCTCAGGAACGAAGACACTCGGGCATTCCAGAACTTCATGAGGATGCCTCCAGCCATGTTTGACGAAGTTGTGCAGCGGCTGACACCCAGGTTGACCAAGGCAAACACCAACTTCCGGCCCAGCCTGGAACCTGGGCTCAAAGGTGGCACTCACTCTGCGCCACCTGGCCTCAGGGACAACCTACAGGAGCATGCAATATGGCTAGAGGGTGCCACCCAACACCATCAGCATTGTGGTCAGAGAAGTGGTGCAGGCCATCATCGGAAGAATACAAGGAGGAGCTGCTCCAGTGCCCCTCCACTGAAGAAGGATGGAAGAAAGTTGCAGAAGCAGTGGTATCAGAAGTGGAACTTCCCCACACCGTTGGAGCCATAGATGGCAAGCACGTGGCCTGCAAAGCTCCAGCCAAGTCAGGGTCCACTTATTTCAATTACAAGGGTTTCTTCAGCATCATCCTCTTCGCCATGGTCGATGCTGACTAAAAGTTCATGTACATCAATGCTTCAGGTATACAACACCAGTCACCTCAAGGAGGAGCTGGAACGCAACCTCATCGTGGCTTCCCAGATCCAGACCCCCTGCCCAACGACACGCAAGATGTGCCCTACTTCATCGTGGGGGATGACGCCTTCTCCCTCAACACCTACCTCATGAAGCCCTACACCTCCAAATATCTCACCCGTGAAGAGAGGATCTTCAACTACAGGCTGTCCAGGGCAAGGCGGTTGGTGGAGAACGCCTTTGGCATCCTGGCCAACAGGTTCCAGGTACTTCTCACCACATGCAGCATCGCCTAGAGACCGTGAGGAGGATCGTGGAATCTTGCTGCATCCTGCACAATCTCATGCGCACCCGCTACCCCAGTCTTGCAGAACAGGCTCGTGGACCTCCAACAAGGCAATGGGGACATGGAGCCTGGGGAATGGAGCAAGGCGGAACCTGATAAGACACTGAGGATGTGCAAGGCCCCAACAGAGCCTCATATGAAGGGAAGAAGCAGCGCAACTCCCTGAAACACTGGTGCAACTCCCCAGCTGGAGTGGTGGAGTGGCAAGACAGGATGATAGATGCTTAATGGATGCTTCCTTCAGCCTGTTTCATACACGGATGAGATTGGGCCATGTATGTTAGGTGGGCCTACAATGAACAGGGCATTTAAATAAAGAGTTGTGTTTATGTTCAAATGTGTGGATCAAATGCTTACATTGTTATTGATAATAAAGGGCCAAACGTGTGGCAGCTGGGAGGGTGGACCATACAGTCCCACGATGCTTGCACTGGAGGTTTATCTATCCCACAGCTATTACCCATCCCAAAGGTATTCCTGCCCATCCCACTGCTATCTTAACTCATCCCACAAGCATGCAAAGGCTTAAACCATTTCTAAAAGTTTCCACCAAGACTTTATTTAAAAAAAGAAACGAAGCAAGTGTATGAATGAAAAATAGATCTTATTAACAAGAAGCTATAAAACAAAAATGAGTCTCTGGCACTCCTCTTGTCGCTCAGTCTCAGGGGTGAAGGTCAAGGTGCTGTGGAGGTGGCTGGTGCTGGAGTGCTTGTCATCAGCTCCTCCAAAAGCAGAAGCAGCAGAAGCCCCAGCCCCAGAAGAGCGAGCCCGTGCGCAAGAGCCCCAGCAGAACCAGAGTGAGGGCCAGGGGGTGGGATGGTAGCCCTGTCCCTCTTGCAAGGGCTGGCAGCAGATGACTGAGGCTTGCTGTGCTTCAGCATGGTTGTGGGGTTGCTGGCTGGCAGGAGGCTGGCAGGAATCAATGCTGGCAGAAGGCTGGCAGGGAGGCAGGCACAAAGTCTGGCAGGAAGGCTGGCAGGCAGGCATGCACCAAGGCTGGCAGGAAGACTGACAGGCAGGCAGGCACCAAGGCTGGCAGGCAGGCACCAAGGCTTGCAGGAAGGCTGGCAGGAAGGCTGGCAGGAAGGCTGGCAGGCAGGCTGGCAGGAAGGCTGGCAGGAAGGCTGGCAGGCAGGCAGGCACCAAGGCTGGCAGGCAGACTGGCTAGCAGCAAGGCTGGCAGGCAGGCAGACAGCAAGGCTGGCAGAGAGGCTGGCAGCAAGGCTGGCAGGCAGGCAGACAGCAAGGCTTGCAGGCAGACATGCAGGCAGGACAGGCAAGGCAGTCAATGTGTCTGGAAGCAGGTCTTTCCTCTGAATGGCGACCTGCTTCGAGCTGCTTCCGTTATATCCACGGGCTGACACAATGCATCCTCCCACATGCGCAATTAACGCTCGGCATCCATTCGGCTTCTGCTGTTCATCCGCTGTGCATCCACTGTGCATCCGCTTCATCCATTCGGCGTCCGTTCTGCATCCGCTGTATCCGTTCCGTGTTCTCTTTGCTGAGGTCCCCCGGAAGCCTAGCAGATGTGCCATCCGCCCATCTGCTTCTATCCCCTGGGCTTCTGTCTGCTTTCCATCCGCCCTGCGTCCTCCCCGCGTCCGTGTTATCCGCTCCGGTTATGCAAATTTTTGCCCCTTCTGAGAGCGGAGAACATTTTTCTCGTCTGTTGTGTCCGTTTTGCATCCGTTGGGCAGTGTGACAGGGCCTTTAATATTCCATAATGATATGGGCTGTGATCTATGAAAGAATGCGTTACTATAAATTTATGAGCTTTTAAGATGCCATTTTATTCTTCATACAATAGCTTTTTTGCAGCAGAATTAGTATGTCTAGATGAATATGCCATGTTAAACATATGGCTTGTGCTGGAACCTTTCTTGCACTTTTCTCATTGTTCAAAGTAGATTCCACAGAATATACATATATTTTTGGATTAGTATGTAGCAAAAGGGGAAAATACATTATAACTGCAATTTTCATCCAATGGCTTGCACTATGAACAAGTTGTGATAGAGATGAAGGACTGTGACATGAAAAAAGGAGATGAACCACAAAGATATATCTCCTTTTTTCATGTCACAGTCCTTCATCTCTATACACAACTTGTCCATAGTGCAAGCCATTGGATGAAAACAGCAGTTATAATGTCTTTCCCCCTTTTGCTACATACTTATCCAGAAAAAAGGGGAGGCACTAGATTTTTAATTCTTAAAAAAAAAAATCAAAATCCATATTTAATATATGAATTGCTGACTCTTTTTAACCACAATTATGTCCATCTCTTTTTTAGCATTTGTCTCTCCACTATGACCACAATTATGGTTACGGTATCCTCTAGCTATCTTCTAGATGTCTGTGGAAGGAAACTCATAGCTAACTACAGATACTTATAAAATCAAGACAGTTTTGTAAATAGAGATTACATTATAGCGCAAATATCACTTACACAATTTAGAATAGTCATGATGGAAATTATTATTACATTCACAAACTTAAACATTGGGTAAATAATTGATTGCAAATACCTTAATACAATGACTTGAATATGTTTTATTTTAAAAGATACATGTAGAAGAATACCATGCTTAAAAGGAGTATGATAGAAATAAGCATTGTTACTGTTGTAATTTCAAGAAAGGCATGCTTTGAAGCACAGAAATAGGGTGTGGAAAGAAATGTATAGGGAGTTTATTAAGTGTGAAAACCGAATCTATATTCATGTGTGTTTTCATTTCAAAAACACAAATATAGTTTTTTTTTTAAAAGTATATTTGATCATTCTATTGTGATTACTATTTAAAAGTTCTTAAAATTATTGTAATTAATATGTTTCCAAGCACTATAATATTATATTCTGATGATTTTCATACACAATTATACATAACACTGATCATATTGTTAACTTTTATCACCATTAGTATATATCATAATGTAAAGATATACCGTGTTTCTCACATTATAAGGCCGGGCCTGATATTTTTTTGACCCAAGAAAAAATGGCGAGGCCATCTTTTTGTGGGGGTGACTTAATTCCCCTCCTTGCATCCTCGGGTGGGCGGGTGGTGACATCTTGGGGTTTGGGACACCTTTTCCTTCTCCCTTGCTGCTGCGGCATTCTTCTAATGCCGCGGCGCTTGGCACAGCCACGTGCGGCCAGTCAGGGCTCCTCCCTGCAACCGGAGCCCTGAGGAGATACTTGGCTTCAGGCACTCCCGTCGCTGCATTCCGAGGGAAGGCGCTCACCCGACAGGATCTCTCCCTCTCTCTCTCTCCCTGCAAGGTCTGTGCTGTGGCTGAGGAGGAGGAGGCTGCAGCCAATTCCTTCTGCTTGCTCAGAGGTGAGGAAGCCGCGACTTTGCACAGCAAGCGAAGCGCTGCTCGCCCGGGCGAGATTTGGGAACGAGGGGCAGGAGGAAGCATGCAGGACATGCGGCTCGCTTTCCCGGCTCTGCCCAGCCCACACGGCTTTGGCGCGGCCCTGACGGGATGAGCAGAGAGTCCAGCAGGGAGGTGCTTGTTGCCTTGGTGATAGCTCTGCCACCGGGAAGGAGGGCCCACCTGTCCTCCTTCCCGGTGGCAGAACTATCACCAAGGCATTGATCACCTCCCCGCCGGACACTTTGCTTATCCCACCAGGGCCGTGCCAGAGCCATGGGGGCTGGGCAGAGCTGGGAAAGTGAGCCATGGGTGCGTGCATGCCTCCTCCTGCCCCTCGTTCCCAAATCTCGCCCAGGCGAGCAGCGCTTCACTTGCTGTGCAAAGCCACGGCTTCCTTACCTCTCAGCAAGAAGGAAATGGCTGCAGCCTCCTCCTCCTCAGCCACAGCGCAGACTTTGTGGGGAGAGAGAGAGGGGGGGGAGATCCTCTCGGGCAAGCGCCTTCTCTCGGAACGCGACGACGGGAGCGCCTGAAGTCAAGTGTCCTCAGGGCTCTGGTTGCAGGGAGGAGCNGCATGTTTAATATGGGCCTTAATTTGGGGGGAGGGGCTTAATTCAATTTTATAAATTGAATGCCTATAAAACATGGTGGGGCTTCCTATTGGTGGAGGCCGTATTGTTGGAGAAACACAGTAGAAGGTATCTCACGTTTCTACTGAATGAAGATATTCTAACTAAGCATTTGTAAAATTTGGCATGAACATATTCAACAAATGGCAAATTGCTAACCTACTCCCTGTGTATTTGGTACTGTCAACTACTCTTAGAGATTACTAAGTATTTTAAATATTCTACCCAAACCTCTTTTCTTGGAACTTAAGTCATTATGTCCTGTCCTTTGGGATGATAGATAATATGCATTTACCCTTTCCTTTGAATACCTTTTCAGGTATGGATGAAATGAAAAATGAATGGATGAATGAAAACTGCTTTCATTTTTCACCTCAGTTAAATTTAAAAAAAAGATAACTAGTATAACTAGTCACTCCTCATTGCACCTCTTTGTAATTCTATCTTTAAAAGATAGAACTTTATGTGCGATATATACATATACAAAATAGAATTATTACTTTGTATAATTCAGAAATTATACCTCTATTAAATTTCATTTTTATTTTAGCAGCAATGTCATATTGCTAATTCACAATCACTTTGTAATCATCTAAGGTACCATCAGTTTTTGTTAATCTTACAAAGTCAGGTATATCTTATGCTATAAACTATATTTGTTTTCTTCTCTAAAAATACAAAAAAAATATTTAAAATTATATGAAAAATGTGAAATATTAAAGTTAAAATTTATATGCATTTTAATATTGAATACTGCCTGGAGCTGCACAGCATGACTCTTCTTCATCTCCTTCTTCTTCTTCTGCAATTAAAAAACAGGCCCCAAAGATCTTTTATTAAAGATATCTGTGTCCATTCTCACTGTCACCTGGAATGTGTTAAGTGCTTATTGAAGTGGAATCTTGAAGCAGTAATAATAAAGAGGAAATAATAGGGGTCTAGCCTATCTGACACGAATATAATCATCCGAGAAATGAATGATATTGCTTGAACCCATCTTTTGATGTGTTTCTTTTCTTTAGATTTAAGATTAGCTGTCAAATTCAATTATCTTGCTTCCAGATCATCAACAAAGTTTTTGTGCAATAAACATAAAAATATCAAAACTTTAATTTCATAATTATAGGAGGAGTGGGTGAGTTTCATACGCCCCAGGATGAGCTTCAGAACACAAAACTCTGCAGCCATACAAGCTTCATTTTATTGCAAGAAAAACTTGTTTCAAAAATTAATGTCTGAAGAGACATTTTAACTGCCTATTTGACTAAATTGCAACTATATAAGTTACAAAATCTACAGTGAGATTTCTGTTTTGCACACAGATTTTGAGTGTTGAGCTAATTTTCTTATTCTGAGGTGAAAAATGGCCTATTATAGTTCCACTTCTCATAAAATTAGAATGTTTGGTTAGATGCCAGTTTCTGGTTGGATAGCAATTAATACCAATGATATCGTATCACTAATACTCACTTTGAGATTTTACTAAGAATTTATATTTCCTAAAGTTAGAGGCAATTTTCAGTTATAATTTTCCTTATTGCGAAGTATAATGCTTTCTTAAATCACCCTATATAAATAGGAAATAATGCACTGTTCAAAATGGCTCAGTTGTTTCAATTCAAAACTGCCAACTCAAAACCCATTCTCTTCTTAATGTTTTGTGTTTCTGAGGCTGAAAGGAGTCAGAGGCTATTTTCAATAGCATTTGGGAAGCAAAATACTAGCAGGCAGGCAAGCAGGCTTTTTGCCAAGAAAAAGCAAGAATTCTTCACCTGTTGTGCTGAGCTATTTTTAAAAATGAATTTGCATGAATATATTTAGGAGTATTTAAAGTCCCCTCTATTTAATATCTGAAATGGTACTTCCCACTGTAATATCTCTAGTCCATCTGATCTATTTTGATGTTGGCTTGCAACTCTCCTGTCAAAGCATAGCTATCTTGAGGGATTTAGGGATTTGAAGTCCAATACATCTGGAGATTAGAGAAGATTATGCCTAAGAATCAGATTGAAACCGGATAGTTATGTTCTTAAAGGCTCAGATAGAAACTCTTAGAATTTGGACTTCAAACTGGCCTATTTCAAGATTTTCATACAAACCTGCTTCAATTCTTTATTCAACAACATGAGTCCTGCTGTCCCTTCTCCACCTCATGTCACTTGAAATGACATTACCAATGGTTCATAAGAAGGCTGTTTCTCCTTGTCTGGGTGATAAATGCAGTGGATAGTAAGGAAAGCGGCTGGAGTTTATAGGTTTCTTTTAGGACCAAATGTTGATCTTAAATTTATCAAAAATACAGTAGAAAATTCTAAACAATTAGTATCCTTTTCATAAAGATTCCAGAGCAATAAATGTTCAGTAAAAGGAAGCAATAAAGGGAAATCCTAGGAAAAAGCCTTTCTTTCAAAGCAGCTCGCTGTAGAATACTTAAAATACATAAAACTTAAAACAACACCCAGCACTCAAGCAGAGATAGATGAGACCTCTTGGTTACCTAATACAGTTTAGCAAATAAATATAACCCATCCTCAGATTTAGTTTGTTAATTTTTTCCTGCAGATTTTTTTTAGCAAAAAAGGTAAAAAAATTAATTGAAGTAAAAATCTGTTCCCCAAAGAGAATATTTAAACAGAGAAGTTTTCTAGCCTCATGCATATATAAGTTGATGTTTCATTATAAGTCTATGCCACAGTGCTATTAGACCCAAAGGATTTAATTTTTTTAATGGAATATATGATCTAAGATTCATTCTTTGTGCATCTATGAGTTCACCCACAGCTATTTAACAAGTTAGGAGAAAATTATGTTGATATCAACTGAATTGTATCCATACTGTGCTTTATTGTGTTTCTACAGTGAGGCTGGAGAAAAGTGCTTTTACTGAAAAGTTACAAATGAAAATAATAAATAAATAACAACCCAAACAATTTAAACAAATTTCCTATGCATATGTATATGTTTTAAGCACAAAAAGAAGAAAAAGCAATGACATTTTAATAGAATGTATCTCATTTTCTCTCAGAATTTACACTATTCAATAGTGCATGCATTTACTCAACCTACTCATAAATACTGTCATATGATGAAATTATATCACCACATTTGGAGTATCTCTAAACCTTACCATCCTCCTAAAAAGCTGGTTTCCTATAACACTGATATCTAACAAAAAATGAAGTACCAATGTATATTCTAAGAAAACATACTCATATACTTTCATTATTTTTCTTTGCTTACCACAGGGAAGATGACAACCAATCATTCTTTCTAACATTTGACTGTTATGTTCCTTAAAATGGGAAACAGATGTGTAGTATAAAATATTCCAATTATACATTCCAATTTTCTTATATGTTATCAAAGCTTGTTTTTATTATTTTTAAAATCATTGATACTGAGTTGTTGGCTTAGATTCCCTAAAAATGCTTTCAGTGTTACCAGTTTTAGAAACTGCTAAGATATCTTGACCAAAGAGTACAATAAATATTTGTACTGTATATGTTGTAGTCTTATTGCTTTAGTATATTATATTCCCTTTGCAATCTTCCAAAGCCTTTGAAATAAAGAAGTAGACATACAATAAATATACACAAGGAAACCATCCCATTTGTTGCACATTTTCCCTTCTAAAACCTCATTATTTTCCATAAAACAATTCTGAATTCTCAATTTCTCATGAGAGCTCAAATCAAATATTAATTTCTTACCTTACAATAGTATCCAAATATGCTTAATTGATTTAAGTGTTGGAAATATTAAAAATTTCCTACTATAATTGGAACCAAGTACTTGCCAGTATTTCAAGATGGCAAATAATAAAACTGGCTGAAAATAGTATGTAATCAATGTTGCTTTCATTCCAATATCTTATTGAAGTTAACACAGAGACTCAGTTATCTGGTTGAAAATCAGGAAAGTTAAAATTGTTCTTGGTATATGATATATAACTTTAAAAGGGAGATTTTTTTATATAACAGACCATTCCATTGAAAATTGTCATTAACATCAATTTATTTAAAAAATATCTGAGTAAGATCATTACAGCCAGTACTCTCTAAGTAAATAACAACCTTGAAGCCATGTTCACTTCCACTGCATTTATTCTTCCCCAGAAGCTCATAAGTGTTTTTATCTATTTTTCAATTCCCCCATTTATCTGTACTATATAGTTTGAAATGTTGGTTTGAATGAAACAAAAATTTATCTATTTATTTATTTAGTGAGCTTATTTGTTGCTTCAGTTGTAACTGATTCTGATGGTTTACATACCCTATTATGTAAAATAAGACTATAAATAAGTCAAAAAAGGCAACATATTTCAAAGCTCCAGGTTACAGGCAGAATAACAAGCTCAATACAAACAGAACACTACATTCAAAGAATAAACATTTCATAATACATCTATCCCTGATGAAAAATTCAATTTTAATCATCTTTCCAAGGCCCAGTAAGTTCGTGACAATATGGATCTCAGATGAAATGCTGTTCCAAAGAAGAGAGGAACTTGTTGACAAGACCTACCTCTGAGGTTCCTGAAAGTAACATTTCAAGTATGAACCTGAACCTTTTCTATCTGATCAAATTGGGCAGCTGGAAATAATCAGATGATCTTGAAGATACTCATATCCTGAACTCTGCAGAACTTTAAGAGTGAAAGCCATTTGTTAAGCTACTTCAAAACCATACTTTCAGTGACACATTCAGGAAAATGTGACAATCCTAAACCAGGACAAGTCCCCAAATGCCAGGAAATTTCTAGAAACCTGACACTCTTGACAAATCAGCTATCAATAGACATATAGACATTAACAACATCTATAGACTACACAAAAGAGATAATCAACCAGCTCAAAAGAGAAAAAGACTCTAGCACCTCTCTACCAGTAATCAGCACTCAGATCAGCATAGATTAACTTCAAGGTTAACTTCAGACCAACAATCAAGTAAGCAATATCCAATCAAAAAACTGAAAAAGAACCATCAGTAAACAGCCCAACCAAAGAATACCTAAGACTGTCCATCCTCCCCCCCCCACACACAGGCAATAGTACTCTTTACTAGCACTGATGATTACCTAGTAATGAAATATTTGCAAAGAAATAAGCAAGCTCAGAGAGCACCAAGGATCCCCCATATATCAATGAATTCTGATGCACACATGCTGTATCTTTCATAGCAATTGCATTTTTGATTAGCTCAAATTTTCAAGTAGCTTTTCAAGGACAGTCTACGTAGACTGTCTATGCATCATAATCTAGATTTGGATGACCAAGGCAGGAGTGTATTTGCATAAAATTCCTACTCCAGTAAAGTTTATACACCCTTTTCACAATCCCAGGTCCTTCTTTTTTCATAGTGCATTGATCCAGCAAAGCCATTTAGAGGCATTGATATCAGCACCTGGGATGGTTAGGGTGGAATGCCAGGTAAAGCTTCCTTGCCTGCCATCTTACCTGATTTCCTAGTCTAACATTTTTCCTTTTGCTTATTTAGGCTCCCAGAGGCTCCTATTTCTTACATTTACTGGTGCTTTCCATCTTTTAGTAATACAATGGAGGGTTGAACTCTTGGCAATGGATAAAGCAAACCAAGAAAATCTTCCTTGAATTCAACAATGAGAAGTGGATGTACAATCCATGTTAAGAGTAAATGAGTGGCAGACAGTCAGAGTTCTGGAATGTCTGGAATGAGCAAAAAGCTATATTCTACTGCTTAAAGTAAACCCAGCCCTAAAAGCTTTGGACTGAATCATTTCCAAAGACTGATGGGATTTATATGCAAGGATGAATTCCCTATTCCCAAAAAACAAGGTTTTATTCATTTCCGATACCTTTCAAAACCAAATCCAACGTGTACATGGATATGCAATATGGTTACCTGCTTTCCTGCTCTCCAGTTTTTTACTGAAGCATCCAAGGTCCCTGCATAATGTGGTATGGTTGGGAGAAGTAAAATACCACTTCCAAACTGGAATAATGAAAGACAGTTTGGGAGACAAGTGGTGAGGGATGGGATGAGATGGAGCGATATCATGAGGAATTATACTTCAAAAAATGTTAGAAAAGGTCTCCATGTCTCAGAAGCAGTATATAAGAATGAACCCTATCTGGCAAGAACATATTTGAGGAAGCTACATTTATATAAACAAACATACTACATTAGCTACTTCACTAAATATTTAAACTATCAAGCAAATAAAAATGGAGACTTGTCAGAGTTCAGCATGCTGTTAATTGGAAACTCTTTCTAATTAATTATACATTTATGCATATTTTGTAGTTTCCCCTTGCTTCTCTTTGCCCCACCTTTCCCCTTCCCTGTTCTCTCTTGTACATTAAAGCAATAAAAATATGCATTCTTAAAAAATGACCAAGTAATTCTAGCATAACTTTTTTTCCTTGGCTGTTTCTTTCAAGCTTCCATCATTCATATTCAAAGTAGCAATAGGTAACCACATGATCTGTCCTTGGGAATCTGTTAGTTGGTTTACAAATAATCATTATTTTTTCCCAATGTCTCTAGTCTATTTCAATGATAGATAGACATGCCATTACCTTTCTACTATGTATTCACAATCTGAACTGTAAAGGTCATTGTTTTTTGTCCTGATTTGCAAAGTGTATACAGTTATTTGAATAGTTCTTTTAACTTTTTTGATATTCTTCTGCTAAAAGTTTTTCACCCTTTATTTTCTGTCTACTTTCTAAAAGGTTGCTTACACTGAGCTTACAAATAACTGGATGTAAGCTGAATAAAATATTTCTGATCATACTAATGGAGAGATCAGCACAACGGATTGCAATGGGGCAAATCCTATGTCTAGAGTTGCATAATTCTTTTCTTTGCTGGTAAGGGAACTATCATTCATTGTGCATATCAGGATCCTAAGCCTAGAAGCAAACAATTGTTGTCTAAGACTGTATGGAGTCCTCTACTATTTTGTGGGGGAGAATTTGAGCCCACTCTATCCATGACTGCTGACAACAATTTTCCTATCATTTTCAGGTGAGAAAGAAGACATTTTTTGCAGTGCTCCCAAAAACACTGAACCCTTATCAACAACATATTATTAACCTTCCTCATTATAAACCTTTAGGAAAACATTCTAATTTACTTATATGTTACATTTGTTGTGTTTGAAGTCTGTATTTATGGACAACACTTTGTAATATTAACACTGACATTATGAATGGGCTATTTTATTTTGCAAACTGCCTTGAAAAGATTTGTACTTTACTGTTATGATCTTCTCTGAATTTTTGGAGTCAAAAGTTAACAAGGAAGGCCAGACAATCAGTTTGAAGAGTTGGTAGGCAATCAGATACCTATGGCAGTTACCAGAGAATAGAATAGAATTCTTTATTAGCAACTAAGGATTCATTCAGGTCATGAGGAAATAAACCCTTGAAGAACACCGAGCTGAAGAATATGCCAGGAGCTATAATGAGCAGAACAAACATGATGGGAAAATCTCACTGAGAGTAGGGGAAAGCATCAGAGGTGGTATTCAACTGGTTTGCACCTCTTTGGGCAAACTGGTGGTGGTTATTTGGTGTGGGTTGCCGAACCTGTGGCGATCCCTGGCTGGCCACACCCCTAACCCGGTCACTAGATCACTCAATTGCCCCGATTGCTCTCCTAGCTTTCCATTCCCCACGTCCTCTTTCTCCCCAGGGGGAAAGGAAGAAAGGCATGGATGCTGTAAGTGTCACTTTCCCCATGTGAGTTAAAGTGCCTGGAGTGAGAAGAAGTGTGGTCTGACAGAGGCCGTGGGGGTGAATTGAGCCTTTGAGCACTTTTGCAATGTAAAAGAAATGCATTTTGAAGCAGGTCCTTTAAAAACTTCTCCAAACTTCCGATTTGGGTCTCTTCAGAGACAGACCAAAATCCGCAATCATGCATGGTTTTGATCTGTGCTTGCCACTGGAGTGCCCTGATCCTTTGGATTCGGTGCTGAGGCCACCCCGTAGAGGTGGTGAAGAGGGGGGACACTACTAGCTGAGTGGAGGGAAGCCGCATCTCTCCTCTTTGGCTAGTCTAAACTCCCTTACCCAAAGGCTGTTGCAGCGGTGGTCAGAAATGGCCACCTCAAAGAAGAACCCAACTGGATAAGATTGTGCAATAGGAAGACAAAGGAAAGCAGGACAGACCGGGCTAAACAACAGAGAACATCTAAGCAAGGTACCCTGAATCTAAAAGTACCTAGAAGGAGTACCTAGAAGGATATTTCTGAAAGAAAATCTTTAAGAGGCAAAGGAGAGAGAAAAGCTGGTTAAAAACCTTTTTTTAACCTTTATATTGAACAATTACAAATGGTATGGAAAGAAATTTATATAAATTTATATTGACACTAATAGTCAACTTAAGCTGAAATCTAAATGTCAAAAGGAGAATACAGATTTTTTCTTGGTCATTTTAAAAGCCCTAAAAAGGAGAAGAGTGGAGGCAAAAGGGTGGACTTGGAATAATGGAAAAATGGAGTGCCACCTGGAAAAATAAGAGGATTAACAGTGAAACTTTGAAAAGACTCCTGAGGATAAATTTTAATTGAAATCTTATTAAAAGATACAGTAACCCACGGAAAGGAAAAGTAAAGAAACAAGAAGGAACAGTCTGGGATCATTTTGTAATTTTTAAAAAAAAAAAATTTGCATTGTTTTTTTCTTTCTTTTTCTGTTTTTACTTAAAGTCAATCGGGTGGTTATTTCAAAGTGTTTAAAATGCCATCACCCCCTGGAGGAATTGAAGATGAGTCTTAAAAAAACAGAAAGAAGATGCAGAAAGGGATGAAGATCCTTTGCTTTGTATTTGAACTTTTTTGAAATGGAGACCCTGAACTATGAAAAGCAAAAGGAAAAGCTTCAAGAGCAAGAAGAAAGTGCAGGACAAAGAAAAAGCCATTTTCAATGATTAAATAATGCAAAGTGTGGCAATAAGGGGGAAAAGGGGGGAAGGAGTTAAAAGTTTGAGATCAAAGGTACAGCCAAAAAGAAAAATAGTCTGAAAAAGAAGTATAACAGCAAGGAGAAGCAGAAAAGAAAACTAAAGAAGGGAAAATTAGAGAGAGAAGAGTTATAAAAAAGGAATTAAAAATGGGGGAAAGATGGAAAGGGAAATAACTTATTATTATAAGGGACAAAAACAGGAAATAAAGAAAAGGGGGAAACAATACTAGGATTCCCGGTCCCACTGCACTTACGGATGCAAAGAGGATGATGTAAAACGTTAAAAAAAGCTTGCCATCTATTGGAAAACGCTATGCATCCGCTGTGTACTCATTGCATACATGTTCATATGCGCTATTGTTGAGCATCCGTCCACGCGATTTCATCATGCAAGAAGTTTTGAAGCTGCACAAAACTTTGTGAATGGATGAACTATCCGCCGTGTATATGTAAATCCACGACATACGAGCAAAAAAGTTTCTATGTCCATTTATCATCCGTTAAACGTCTGCTGTATCCTCTCTGCATCCTCTGGATCCTCACACCTCACATCTACTGCAGCGGAAACAGAAAGAGGGAGGAAAGAAAAGGTACATGGAACGTCTATACGTCGTTAGTAGCACGGAAATAGAAAGGATGCGCAGTGAACGGTTTGCATCGGATATACATCCGCGCGGCATCCCCTTTCTTTCCTTTAGGCGTACGTGATACATCCGTTTATCCGCTATGTTGTCTGCTTCACAATTATCCCACACTCCTTTGGAGGTGTCATCCCCTTCCCTCCGCTTTCATCCACTAGGTTTCCAATGAACATTCGTTTAATATCCCCGCTACATATTACCCACATCCGTTCTTTTCCGTTCTTTTCGTACTATGCAAATTTTATGCAAATTTTCACCACTTTTTGGAGTGGATGACAATGGATGGAGCACCCCTGAAATTTTGGCTTGTCTGCTGTGTCCTTTATGCATACGTTTTGCGTCCGTCGGCCAGTGGGACTGGGCCTTTAGAGGTATTTGCTCAGCTAGAAAACACAGACACAATGGTTAAATTAAGTTAAAAGTGAGAATTCTGCAAAGGTACAAAAGATAGTGTTGTGAAAGTAGACTACTATAATGAGTTTAGAAATGAAATAAGTAAATAATCTATGAGATAAAACTGGATTGTTATGTCATGGAATGTTTATAATAAATGCAATAATAAAGAAGAGAGGAAATATTGCAATTGTTTCTAAAGATTGAATAAATATTGAAAAGAAATGTGAAAGATTTATAAGGAAATTTTATACCAGTTATTAGAATGCATTGAGTTATTATTTTGCTTATTAATAGTAAATAATTTATAAGATAAAACTGTATGACTTGTTCAATGGTATGCTTATTAACAGTTAAGTAATAATGAACAAGGGAGGGAAACATTTCAACTGTTCTCAAAGATTGATAGATATTGAAAAGAAATGTGAAAGATTTACAAGGTTATACCAGTACTAGAATGATTTTGAACAACTGGTTTGTTTACTAAATGTGCAGGATGGTTTTTTTCTTCATCCTGATTGTTTGGGAGTCTTGGTCTGTGTTATATGGACTTGGAGTTTCTTTGATTGGTGTTTCTGGTTTCTTCTGTCTGTTTTGTGGCTTTGGGTTGGCTGGCAACACTGTGTTCCTGTGTTGGAGACTTTCAGTGCAGCTTGGCTTCGAGTAAAAGGATGGCTATTATCTATTAGGAAGCTAGGTTTCATCTGGGTGCCTGGTTGGGGTGTGTTTGAGCTGGAGGGATCAGGGGAAGTCTGCTTGTGCCCAGGTGTTTTCCTGGCTTGTGGTGTGGAGATTTTTCTCTATTTGAGAGTGGCAGGCTTCCAAATGATTGACAGTCTGGTGGAATAATCTCTTCTATTCATGCTTTCAGGTCTTTTTCAATCTCTATGGCTTCTCTGATGATTCTGTGACTGGGGTTTTCTAGAGTGGTTAGGGTTTTGGTGCCATTGAAATTGATGTTATGACCTGTGGCTTTTCAAGTGTTGGACTAGTGAGGAGGTGTGTCCAGCTTTTTTTAATGAATTTTTTGTGTTCATCAGGCGGGTACTTATTCTTCTATTGGTCTGTCCAATGTATGGTGGCGGGCATGAAGCACAGGGGACTTTGTATATTGCTTGGTTTTCCAGGTCAATTTTATCCTTGGAGTTTCTAAGGATGGCTGCTATTTTTTTTATCTGTTTTGAAGGCAGTCTTGATGTATGCCTGTGTAATATCTAACTGATTTTGTCTGTTAGCACTTCTTATGTAGGGCAGGACAGCTGTTCCATAGGTCTGTTGATCTTCAGGTCTCTATTATGTCTTAGTGTGTTTTTGTGGATCAATCTGGTAATTTTGTTTTTGTGGAAGCGTTGTCTGTCAGTACTTTAGTCAGGGTGCATAGTTAGTCTTTTTTGTGTCTTGTCTGCCAGGCGTTCGTTCTGGTGATTAGTGTTTTGCCCATGGAATTTTCTGTGCTGGGTGGTGGTGGGATTGGGCATCTGAGGTAGCGGTGGGTGGGTGTTTTCTTCCTGGTATACAGTGTGTCCTAGTGTGCCATCTGTTCTTTTGTAGATTAGTACATCTAGGAATGGTAGTTGTTTTTTATTTTCCGTTTCCATGGTGAACTTGATTTTGGGGTGTGTGCTGTTTAGGTGTGTTAGGAAAATTGTTTAGGTGTTCTTTTCCATGGGGCCAAATCACAAATGTGTCATCGATGTATCTTAGCCACAGTTTGGGTTTGTGGGTGGCATTAGCAGGGCTAAAAGTTCGTCCAGACGACTCAATGCAGAAGCCTGATGATGGCAAATGAGATTCTGCCGAAAGGTTGCTAGAATTTTAAAAGCACAACTAACAATGACATGGGATAAAACCCAAAGGAAGCTGAACAGGATACAGTAATACCGCACAAAAACTTAAAAAAAACATATATATATATATATATATATATATTATGTATGTATGTATGTATGTATGGTATGTATGTATGTATGTATGTATATATAGGGAGTTCAGCTTCCTTCGGGGTATTATCCCACGTCTTGTAGTTCTGTTAAAGTTGTAGCAACCTTTCATCAAAATCTCATCTGCCATCAAAATTGCTTCTGTATGGAGTTTGTATGTGGGTCAGGCTATCACATCCTAGAACTATAAAAGCATTACAATGACATGCGGATAATACCTGAAGGAAGCTGAATGCATTCATGTAAGTACCCGTGTGAAAACTAAAAAGCACACACACAACCACACACACACACACACACACACACACAACACACACACACACACACACACACATATATATAATATATATATATATATATATATATATATATATATATATATATATATATATAATGTGTGTGTGTTTTTTAAGCTCTCGCGGATACTTACATTTGTGCTGTTTAGCTTCCTTCGGGTATTATCCCACGTCATTGTAGTGCTGTTAAAGTTGTAGCAACGTTTCAGCAGAATCTCATCTGCCATCATCAGGCTTCTGTATTGGATGGGGTCTCAAAGCTTTTGTGTTTCAAATTTGAGGCTGGTCCATTCTGATTGGCTAGGAGCCTGGGTCCTGTGTTCATTGGACTTGGAGTTTGATGCGATTGGTAATTCTGGGTTCTTCTGTCTGTTTTGTGGCTTTGGATTGGCTTGGCAACACTCTGTTCTTATGTGGAGCTTCCAGTGCAGCTTGGGCTTCGTGTGAAAGGACGGCTGCTATTCAGTAGAAGCTAGGTTTCACCTGGGGGCCTAGTGGGGGCTGGTTGAGTTGGAGGCATCAGAGAGAGTCTGTCTGTGCTCAGGTGTGGGGGTGTTTGAGTTGGAGACATCAAGAGGGAGTCTGTCTGTGCTCAGGTGTTTGTCTGTTTTGTGGTGTGGAGATCTTCTATTTGAGAGTGCAGGTTTCCAAATGATTTGACAGTCTGCTGGGAATCATCTCTTCTATTCAATGCTTTCAGGTCTTTTTCAATCTCTATGGCTTTCTCTGATGATTCTGTGACTGGGGTTTTCTATAGTGGCTAGGGTTTTAGTGCCATTGAAGTTGCTGTTGTGACCTGTGGTTTTAATGTGTTGGACTAGTGAGGAGGTGTGTTCCAGCTTTTTTACTGCCTTTTTTGTGTTCATCTAGGTGGGTACTTATTCTTCTATTGGTCTGTGCAATGTATGTGGCTGGGCATGAGATGTACAGGAAAATTTCGTATATGCCTTGGTTTTCCAGGTCAATTTTATCTTTAGGGTTTCTCAGGATGGCTGCTATTTTTTTTGTCTGTTTTGAAGGCAGTCTTGATGTGATGCCTGTGTAGTATCTCACTGATTTTATCTGTAGTACCTCTTATGTAGGGCAAGACAGCTGTTCCATAGGTCAGTTGGTCCTTCTAGTCCTGATATGTTCTTGGTGTGTTTTTGTGGATCAAGTTGGTGATTTTGTTTTTTTTTGGAAGCCATTGGCTGTCAATACTTCAGTTAGGGTGCATAGTTCAGTCTTTATATGTGTCTTATCTGCCAGGCGTTTGGTTCTGGTAATTAGTGTTTTCGCCATGGAATTTATCTTTGCTGGGTGGTGGTGGATTGGCGTTGAGGTAGCGGTTGGTGGTGTATTTTCTTTTGCTTTTATGGTGTGTCCCAGTGTGCCAATCTGTTCTTTTGTAGATTAGTACATCTAGGAATGGTAGTTGTTTGTTTATTTCCGTTTCCATGGTGAACTTGATTTTTGGGGTGTGTGTTGTTTAGGTTGTGTTAGGAAATTGTTTTAGGTTTCTTTTTCCATGGGGCCAAATCCCAAATGTGTCATCGATGTATCTTAGCCATAGTTTGGGTTTGTGGGGTGGCATTCGAATCCAGAGCCCTGGCTAATGCCACCCACAAACCCAAACTATGGCTAAGATACATCGATGACACACCTCCTCACTAGTCCAACACATGAAAGCTCAGGTCACAGCATCAACTTAAATGGCACCGAAAACTCGCCACTCTACAAAACCCCAACAATAGAATCATCAGAGAAGCCATAGAGATTGAAAAAAGACCTGAAAGGATGAATAGAAGAGATGATTCCAGCATTACGTGTCAATCATTTGAAACCTGCACTCCTCAATATAAAGATCTCCACACCACAAAACAGACAAATACCTGAGCACAAGACAGACTCCCTCTGATGCTTCCAACTCAAACACCCCCACACCTGAGCACAGACAGACTCCCTCTGATGCCTCCAACTTAACAATCCCCCCCACCAGGCACCCAGGTGAAACCTAGCTTGCTAATGAATAGCAGCCGTCCTTTCACACGAAGCCAAGCTGCACTAAAATCCTCCAACACAAAGAACAGATGTTGCAAGCCATCAAAAGCCCAAAACAGACAGAAGAAACTTGAAACACTACAATCAATCAAACTCCAAGTCTAATGAACACAGACCCAGCTCTAGCCAATCAGAATGGACCAGCCTCAAATTTGAAACCAGGAGATGTGAGACCCACATCCATACAGAAGCCTGATGATGGCAGATGAGATTCTGCTGAAACGTTGCTACAACTTTAACAGCACTACAATGACGTGGGAATATACCCGAAGGAAGCTGAACAGCACACATGTAAGTACCCGCGAAAGCTTAAAAAAAACATATATGTAGTGCTGTTAAAGTTGTAGCAATGTTCAGCAGAATCTCATCTGCCATCTCAGGCTTCTGTATGGATGTGGTCTCACAGCTCCTGGTTTTTCAAATTTGAGGCTGGGTCCATTCTAAACAGCACACATGTAATACCCACGAAATTTAAAAACACACAACACACACACACACAACAGATATATATATATATATATATTATATATATATATATATATATACTATATATATATATATATATATATATATATATATATATATATATGTTTTTTTAAGCTTTCGCGGGTGTGCTGTTTAGCTTCCTTCGGGTATTATCCCAAGTCATGTTAGTTCTGTTAAGTTGTAGCAACGTTTTTCAGCAGAATCTCATCTGCATCATCAGGCTTCTGTATTGAGTTAGTTCCTAGTTTTCAAATTCGAGGCTGGTCCATTCTGATTGGCTAGGAGCCTGGGTTTGTGTTAATTGGACTTGAGTTTGATTGATTGGTGTTTCTGGTTTCTTCTGTCTGTTTTGTGGCTTTGATTGGCTGGCAACAACTCTGTTCTTGTGGTTGGAGGCTTTCAGTGCAGCTTGGCTCTGTGTGAAAGGACAGCTGCTGTTCATTAGCAAGCTGCCATTCATTAGCAAGCTGGGTTTCCACCTGGGTGCCTGGTGGGGGTCGTGTTTGAGTTGGAACAGACTCCCTCTGATAATATATATGTTTCAAGAGGAACTGTGAGACACACATCTACACAGAAGCCTGATGATGGCAGATGAGATTCTGCTGAAACGTTGCTACACTTTAACAGAACTACAATGACATGGATAATACCCGAAGAAAAGCTAAACGCAGCACAAATGTAAGTACCCGCCGCGAGAGCTTAAAAAAAACATATATTTCAATGAAGTCTCATTCATCATCTTCAGGCTTGTTTCTTCAGCTCTGTGCTTCTCAGAGTAATGTGAGCTTGCAGCTGCTTCTTCCTTTTAACTGTTAGTGGGGGTGTGACTTGATTGGGTGGGGGTTTGGCTGTGTTCTGATTGGTAGGGGGTTGGCTGTGTTCTGATGGCTGGGGGTGTGTTCTGCTTAGGTGGGGGCTGGCTGTGCTCAGGTTAGCCTTAGTTGCTGGGGGATTTGAGCTGGTGAGCTGTGATCTTTGTTGTTTGGCTTCATGATTCGTGGTCGTGCCACATCTTCATGGTGGGTGTCAGTTTGCTTCTTGTATGGGTCAGAGGGGTTTGAAGTGGTAGTGGTGCAGCTGCAGTAGTGCTTCTGGTTTGTGGTCGTGTCTCCTTCTTCTGTGTGGGTGTGAGTCTTTTTTCTGCAATGGAAGTGTGGTGGTACGCATCTTGTGTGGCACTTGTGGTTTGGGTCTGGTGTCATTCTTCATGTTAGGTACTCGTTTATTAATGAGGGCAGGTTTCCAAATGGTTTGGTAGGCGGAGAGGTATCATCTCGTTTATTCATGCTGTGTGGGCGTTTTTCTATCTCTATGGCTTTTCTGATTATTTCTGTTGTTGAAGTGTTCCGGTTTTTGGCGATGGTTCTGGTTAATTTTTTAAAGTCAATTTCATGTCCTGTGGCTTTGAGGTGTTTGGACCAGGGAAGAGGTCAGTTTCTTCTTTTTGATTGAGTTTTTGTGTTCTTCAATGCGTGCACTAATCTTCTGTTAGTTTGTCCTATGTATCGTGGTGGGGCAGGCAGTGCAAGGGATTTCGTATACTCCTTGGTTTTTCTAACTCGATTTTGTCTTTAGGGTTTCTTAGGATGGTGGATATTTTTCTGTTTGTGCAGAATGCTGTTTTAAATGTTGTTGTTTTGGAGGATCTTGCTGATTTTGTCTGCAGTGCCTTTTATATATGGGAGGAGGGCTTTGCCATTCTCTTGTTCTCTGTCTTGGCTTTTGGTTGGGGTTTTCTTTTTGGATTAGGTTGGGTAATCTTCTTTTTGGGAATCCATTGGCTGTAAGTACATTAGTGAAGAGTGTGTAGTTCGGTTTTTAAGTGTTGTTCATCGGCTAAGCATTTTGTTCTGGAGATGAGTGTCTTGGCTACAAGAATTGATCTGTGCTGGGTGGTGGTGTGAGAGTGCATGTAGATAGCGGTTTGTATTGTTTTTCTTCTGGTAGATGGTGTGTCCTAGGGAGCCATTGGATTTTTTGTATAGTAAGACATCTAGGAAGGGAAGTTGATTGTTGGCTTCTGTTTTCAATAGTGAATTGTATTTTGGGGTGTAGGCTGTTGAGGTGTGTGAGGAAGTTGTTCAGTTTTTCTTTCCCGTGTGGCCAGATTATGAAGGTGTCATCTACGTATCTGAGCCAGAGTTTGGGTTTGTGATCATATATTTTTCTAGAGCTTGTGTTTTCAAAGTGTTCCATGTAGAGGTTTGCGATGACAGGTGAGAGGGGTGATCCCATGGGTGCTCCTTCTATTTGTTTGTATTTTGACCATTGTAGGTGAAGTATGTATGGATAGGCAGTGGTTGGTAAAGATCTAGAATGTACTTGGGGGGGTTGTATTTGTTTTGGATGGCTTGTCAAGGCTTCTTTTTAGGCACTTGGGTGAAGAGGGATAATGACATCGAAGCTCACTAGTAGGTCGCTGGGTTGTAAGTTTTGTTTCTTTATGATCTCAATGAACTGGAATGAGTTCTTACCTGTGATTGATGGATTCTGCATAGGTCTGTAATTGTTTGGCGAGAAAATTTGGCTAAGTTTTGTAGAGGTGAGCCTATGGAGCTGACTATTGTCGTAGTGGGGGTTCCTTCTTTGTGTATCTTTGGGAGACCATACAGCTTAGGGCATCTGGATGATTTTTCTCTGGGATGATTCTTTGCTGGAATTTCTTCGCTGATGGGGGAGGCTTTTATTTTGGATCTGGTGGTTTTTTCTAGGTAGGTGGTGGGGTCGTGTTTAGGGGTTTATATGTGGGGTCTGGGAGTAGGTTGGTTAACTTGGTTTGGTAGTCAGTGTATTCATAACCACTGTTGCATTGCCTTGTCTGCTGGTAGGATTATTATGCTGGTGTCTTCTTTCAAGTTAAGTAGTGCAGTTTGTTCTTCTTTGGATAAGTTGCTTTGGGTGGTTTGCTAGTGCAGAGGATGTGGGTGATTTCGAGTCTGATTCTGTTAGCATCATCAGGGTTGGTTTTTGTCAGGCTGGTTTCAACTCCGCATATGATGGTTTCTGTGGGGATGGTGTTGGGAGCAACAGCAAGTTGAATCCTTTCGAGAGGACATTGGTTTCGGCTTCAGTGAGGATCTTGTTCTGAGATGTTGTGCACCTGTTTGTTTCATGTGTGGCTGTGAGGGGGGAGGAGTTTGTTTCTGGTGTTGTTTGTAGTTTTCTGAGTTTGTTGGTATGTGTGTCTGTCTTGAAGGTGGTCTGTGTTTCGGTCTTCAGACAGCAAGTTGTTTGGATTTGTCCCAAAGTAAGGGGTGAATCTTGTGTTAGTCTGAGGTGAAGTGTGAGAAGTTCTTTGTTGATTGGTCTAGGAGGAATCTTTTTGTGTGAAGTTCATTTCTAATAAGGGCAAAATTCTGTTCTTTTAGGATGCGTTTTGGTGGCTGCTGTGTTGGTGTGGAATTTCAATTTGAAGTTTGTGGGATTAAATTTTGATCTCGGCAGTTTCGTAGGAAGGTGAGGTCACATAAAATGGAAGCTCTTTGGACTTCAAGTTCAAAGGCACTAACAGACAAAATCAGCAAGATCCTCCAAAAACACAACATTAAAACAGCATTCTGCACAAACAGAAAAATATCCACCATCCTAAGAAACCCTAAAGACAAAATCGAGTTAGAAAACCAAGGAGTAATACGAAATCCCTTGCACTGCCTGCCCACCACATACATAGGACAAACTAACAGAAGAATTAGTGCACGCATTGAAGAACACAAAACTCAATCAAAATGAAAGAACTGACCTCTTCCCTGGTCCAACACCTCAAGCCACAGGACATGAAATTGACTTAAAAATACCAGAACCATCACCAAAACGCACACACTTCAACAACAGAATAATCAGAGAAGCCATAAGAGATAGAAAAAACGCCCACACATGATAGTATATAAACGAGATGATACCTCCCGCCTACCAACCATTTTGGAAACCTGCCTCATTAAAAATAAACGAGTAACCTAACATGAAGAATGACACCAGACCACACCCACAAGTGCCACACAAGATGCTACCACCACACTTCCATCCAGAAAAAAAGACTCACACCCACACAGAAGAGGAGACACGACCACAAACCAGAAGCCATACTGCAGCTGCACCACTACCACTTCAAACCCTCCTGACCCATACAAGAAGCAAACTGACACCCGCCCCACCATGAAGATGTGGCACGACCACGAACACGAAGCCAAACAACAAGATCAGCAGCTCACCAGTTCAAATCCCCCAGCAACTAAGACTAACCTGAGCACAGCCAGGCCCCCACCTAAGCAGAACACACCCCAGCCAATCAGAACACAGCCAACCCCCCTACCAATCAGAACACAGCCAAACCCCCACCCAATCAAGTCACACCCCACTAGCAGTTAAAAGGAAGAAAGCAGCTGCAAGCTCACCATTACTCTGAGAAGCACAGAGCTGAAGAAACAAGCCTGAAGATGATGAATGAGACTCATCGAAACGTTGCCTAGATACTTCCAATTCTACGGCGGGAGAAACCCGAACAACCAAAGATCCATATAATAATATATATATATATATATATAATATATATATGAAATATATATATATATTAATGAATATGATATAAATATATATATATTATATATATATATATATATATAATTAAGAATAATATATATATATATAATATATAAATATATATATATATATATATATATATATATATAATATATATAATATTATATATATGAATATATATATATATATTTTCTATGTTTTTAGAATTTTTCTTTTTACATTTTCAAAGTACCAAGAAGAGGTTCTGAATGATGAGATGCTACATGATATAAATAAGATATTAGAAATTTGAATGTATATATTTAGAAATGCACAAATTCAATGTTTAATGAGAATTTCAATATGATAATAACCAATAGATTTAAAAAGTGTTGGCACTTGATTGGCAAATCATAGGGGAAATTTTTGCTTCTTAGAAATGTTGGAAGAGAAACATATGAAATTGTAACAAGACAGCAAAAGTATAAGTACCAAGATGAATGAAAAGTATATAGATATATAGGTAAAAAAATCATTGAATTAGAAGAAAATGAGATAAGCAGAAAAAGAAAATTAGAGAAGTAAAGCGACGAGAAATAGTGAAAAGTTGGAAAAAGAGTAATAAGATATTAAGTTTGAATACCATAAAGATGAATATGCACATGAAATTTGTCTGTATGGAAAATGTTGATAACCTGGAACCATGCTGTACTCAAAATAAGGATGTTTTATTTGTTTTGTTAAAACTCAAATAAAACTTTATTTAAAAAAAAAACACTTCTCCAAGGATTTCCATGGATGGCTGCAAAGTATTGCTTTCCCTCTTGTGAGGTAAACTTCCTGGAGTGAGAGGAGTGCAGGCTAACAGAGGGGGTGGGAGGAATTCCACTCCAGCCTGAGAAACTTTAAAAGGAGTGCCTGGTCTTCATAAATGCATTGCTGTTAAGCTACAAAAGTTGCTCCGTGTGAGTGGGTGTGTGTATACCGAGAGAGAGGAGAGAAAGAGAGAGATAAGAAGAAAGAAAGAAAATGAAAGAGAAAAGAAGAATAGAAGAAAAAGAAAGAAAGAAAAGAAAGAGAGGTGAGACAAAGAACAAAAATAGGAATAGAGAGACAGAAAAAAATCCGGAACGATTATTTTTAATTGTTCCAATTATTTTATCATGTGTTTAATATTTTACAAAACTAGAGTGATTTTTTTCTGCCTTCCTTTTGTCCAGGGGGGGGCTTATCCACATATTTTTCAGGGATTACATGCATTCAATGTCAAAATAGTCCAGAGCATAAAAACACATATGTTTGACAAGAATCGAAGAGACTTTTGGAGGTCTTCTAGTCCAACCACCCAGCTCAGGCAAGAAAGCTGAGGAATGCCAACCCTCTGAGTAGAGATCTGGGAAAGGGTGTTAGAATCAACAAGAATAAACATTTAGAAGAGACCTTGGGGTGAAACCCTATACCATTTCAGAGAGAAATGGCTGTCCAGACTTTTCTTTAAAACTTCCAGTGATGAGCACCGCAGAACTTTCTGGAAACAGCAGTTCAACTGGTCATTTGTTCTCACATGTTCAGGAATTTCTCCTTATTTTAGGTTGCCTTCTCTCTCTTCAGTTTCCATCCATTGCTTCTTGTTTGCATTATATGCTCTTTGGGAAAAATACATTGCCCCCTTTTCTTTGTGGGCAGCCCTCTTAAAAGCCTGTTTGCCTTTTTAACCCTCTTGAGGTAAAGCATATAAGCATTTTCCTCCGTTCAAGTGGTCCAGGAAAGTACAATCTATAGTATGCAGATAATAAAAGTCAAAAAAAGTGATACATTTTTACAGAACTATAGATAAGTTTGAGGTTGGGTGACAAGGAATGGCTGGGAGGGGAGGGGCCAGGTGAGGCACCCCTTGATGTGAGTGACATTGAATTGGCCATGCCTACCCAGTCACATGACTAGGCTACACCCACCCAATCACATGACCAATAAGCCATGCCCACAGAACCAGTAATAAATTTTTTTGAATCCCACCACTGGTAAGCATCACTTTATCAAGTCACACCAACCAGCAACTTGAAATACATACAACAGCCACCACACTTTTTTCACTCTCCTGAAAGCAACTCACTGACTCTGGATGTTTGCTCCTGTTCATTGTCCTTCATGAGGGACTTGGCCTAGTATTTAAATAGGCTTGTTCAATTTCTTGTCTCTGCTTTGTTCCTGAAAATAAATCATTGATTATTCAGATTTGAAGATAATTCTTGACCATTCTTAGGAAAGTTTACAACATGGCAATACACATTCCAAACTTATTGGCGTTGTTTCTGTTTTGTGTTGACTGACAATGAACACTAATAGGAATTTGTTGTTGCTTGCAAAAATAAATAATTGGACTTAAATATAATCTTATATTTAGATAATTTAATCTCTTTTCTTTCCCTTCACTTCCCAAATAAAAAACTACATTGAGAGTGTATGTCAATACACAATATATAACTCCCAGAAGGTGCGGAAAAGGCAATATTAAGTTGGTTAGGGAATTTTCTTTTGGCTTAGAGTTCCTAGTTTGCATAAAATGATGTGAATGTAATTGGGATATACGCTTCAGTTGTGTTTGAGACATGCTGGCTAAAATGGGTCCAAACTAACTGGTTCTATCCTTACCACAAATCTAATATGTAAGGTGAAGCCAAAGAGAATGAATCTGCAAATAAAACTAAAATAACATAAATATGGCATGTGATGTACTTAAAGCAGATATGAGAATAAATGAAATGCATGGAGAATGATTGTTATGTATCATGTATTTTGGTACTTAAAGTATTTGTGGAAAGCTTAGAATGATAAATACATATTCATTGTGTTTTGTTTGGAAAAACACGAGGTAGATCGGATTCCAACAGCAAAGTCTTTATTCTCTATTAGTCAGTTAATGGAACAACCTTGGCTGAAACCGCGGCAGCCTTTTATTCAGGCTAGCCTGCCGGCTTGCAGCCAATGGCAGCTGTTTAATTTTCCGCCTCGTTTCAAGTTTGATTTGGAATTGCGTTCCGTAGTGACCGAATCATGCTGACATTATTTAACAGCAATCACGCGTCTTGCGTGTTTTCTGGAGTAAGCCCAAATTTACATATAAACACCCCTGCCTCCCTATAGTCAGTCCTAACATGGATGACTGTGAAGTCGCGGCAGGTAGGCAGGCTTACTGCCTGACTCGACTGGACTTGCGCGTCTTCATTTTTGGTGGAGACTTCGACCGGTTCGGATGGAGCCTGTATTGTCGCATGTTCGTCCTTCTCTCTGGAACCGGCTGTTGGGAAGGGCTGAGTCAGCACACCTTTATTGCGCCTGAGTGTTCTTAGGCCAGCGGTTTTGCCGCTCCCTCCCGTTCCTCACATGGCAGGTCAGAGCTGGCCTGGCTGTCCCTCTCTGATGGGCTCTTACTTGCGCAAGTCTCTTCAAACAGTGACGCATTGTTTCATTGCCTCTTTTTGTTTGTTAAACTCTTCGGGTTTTGTTTGTAACGCGTTCTTTTATTATTTCTCGCCTTTCCCCCCCCACTTGGTTGCCGTTCATTGTAGTTTTTCAAATGTAAGGGTGTTGTCAGTATTCGTTCTATAGTTACGGGGATGGAGCTGTCTATGTGCCGCTTCCATACCCTGCCATCGTCAATTGTTAACGGTAGGATTTGGGGCCTGTTATTTGCTTGATTTGTCCTGGGTAGCCAGACAGGGTCCCTGTAAAGCTTTTTAGCGTAAACAAATCGCCTATTTCAATATGTCGTAAATCGTTCTGTAGAGGAGTCGGCGGGGTTTTCTGGCGTAAAATTTAGGGATTGCAACCTATCAAGTGTGTAATCTTAATTTCCTCCCATGAGTATTCTGCTGCTGGGATTTGTTGGTTCATGGTACTGGGGCGTATGTGTGTTGGAGTTGTGGAGCAAGCAGTTTATTTTCTGTTGGATAGTCATCTTCCGGTGTCCCATTCTTTTCTAACCTCTCTTTGGTTAAACCGGACATTTCCTCTCAGCCCCTGCCGTTGTTGCAGCGTAGTAGAAAGCCGGGTCGCCAGGAAGCGGTCATGTCTATATACCTAGGCGAGTACTAGGTATTCGTTCCGAATTGTGAGGTGGTTAAAGCTGTGGCGCCATTAATCTGATACGAGGAGTCTGGTTAGACATGGGTGGCAAAAAGGTTGTTCTAGTTTGTTTAAATTCACAGTTTCTGTTGTCGTGATGGCATGATTTTTTACTTTAATCCAACATTAGAATAGGCGATCAACGACATCAGAATGTATGTCCTTGTAGGACCCGCGAAGTCAAATGTGGATTCATGACCCACGGGCTCGCGGGGTTTCATCTCTAACGGGTGCTTAGGCGGGGACGGTCTAATTCCCTGACATTTGTGTGCACAGCTTACCCAATATTCTATGTCCCTATCCATTACCTGCGCCACCAAACATAACTTCTAGCAAGGCTTTCATTTTTACAATCCCTGGGTGCCCTTCGTGCGTAACATTCTAAGTACCTTTGGGTGTAGTTTCGTTTAATAGAGAAAGAATGCACTACCCGACACCCACAGTAAACCACCCTTTTGACTGGAAAGTTCCACTTGTCTGGTACGCGGAAGGTTTTAAAGTTTTCAGTTTTTTGGTTTTTGCCGGCCAAGCCGTTACCTACCAGCTAAGACAGCGGCGGTCAATGAGTCTTTCGCGGTGGCTCTGGCCGACATCATAAGCTGATATGGGTAGATCTGGTGCAAGTCTCAATTTGTAATGTTGCTCATCACTGCCAGGTCATCCATGGTTGTGGTAAAAGGTGCTCTGGCTCAAAGCGTCCGCATGGGAAATGTGTTTCCCTAGTCGATGTGTCAGAGTGTAGGAATAGGCTGCTAGGAACTCTGACCATCTAGTCATTCTTGGAGAAAGGTATTTGCATTGGTTTGTTTCCCGCCAAAATTCCAATAGCGGTTTGGGTCTGTTATAATTTGAAAAGTCCACCGCTATAGGTACTCGTGAAGTGTTTCACTCCAGCGACAATGCTAGAGCTTCTCTGTCGAGTTGGCTGTAATTTCTCTCGGTTTTAGACATGGTCCTTGAGTAATATGTGACGGGTGCCTCTCTGCCATGCAGGCAGTTGGTGGCTCAGGATGTCCGGACCGATCGAATGGCGAAGTCGTCGCAGGTCACCCTCATGTAGGTATGCTGCTCTAAAATTGAAGTGAGAACGTTTCGTTGATGTTAGCAAATTTTAATTTTTTTGAAGAATTTTCTCTCTCTAGCCCCAAGTCCACAATTGCTTTCTTGTCCAATAGACGTGTAATGGTTCTGTATTGTGGCTTTATTTGGCAGGAACACATTATAAAAATTTATCAGTCCAAGAAATGCTTGAAGTTCGGTTTTGTTCCTTAGGTTCTGGCGCTTCCTCTTATAGCTTTAATTTTTGTCGTGTCAGGGTGTATACCCTCTCCGTCTATTAGATAAGCCCAGAATTTGACACTATTTCTTTTAGCAGCACTTTTCTTTTTACTTTGAGGCCAGAATCTCTAAATTTAGTGAGTACTTTTTTAAGTCTGTGTTTGAGTTGAGTTTCATGCTCTGGCTGAGATTAGGACGTCGTCGAAATATGGTACGCTCCTTGTATGCCATTCAGGAGCACATCCATTAGACTCTGGAATATTCCTGGTGCTACACCACTCCAATTGGGTCGTTACACTTAAAGCGCCTTTATGCGGTAACTATAGTCTTGTGCTTCAGCTGTCTCTGTGTCCACTGGGAGTTGTGTTTGATAAGCTTGCGCTAGTCGAGTTTTGCAAAAATTTTTCCTTTTCCCAGGGAGGTCGTAAATGTTGGACTACTGCAGGCGGGTATGCGCTCTGTTGCAATGCGTCTTCATGGTTCAGGTAGCCTTTGATAGTCACCACAGACTTCTAATGGACCCGTCTGTTTAATAGGTGTGACTACTAGGCGTTTCCCATTTGCGCATGGTCCACAGGTTCTAATACCCTGGTGCTATTAATTTGTCTAATTAATTTGTCCTTTAGTGCAAACAAAGGAACTCGCCTGGCCTTTAGTCTCCGGGTGTTATTTGGGGATTTAGACTAAAAGAGATAGGATTTCCCCAATACTTGCCCATGTCTCGTCGAACACGTCATGGAATTCCTGGATGAGGTCTTCTTCCCAGCCGGCTGTAGTTACTCAGTCTATTCCGGTCATCCGATGCCCAATGGTGCGAACCATTCGATACCCGGAGGCTTGGCTGTCGTCGGTCTCGACTATGTCAGCGGTAACATCTTTAACATGCTGTTTGTATGTAACTCTGAAATGTCCATGGCGACTACAGGAATTGGTCCCTGGTAGCTCTTTGAGGGTTAGTTGCTGTTTTCTTGAATTCCTTGGATTGATACCTGGGACTAGCTGTTTTATGTTGTGTCCCAAGATACCTTGAACAGGAAAGATCCCGAGTCCACTCCATTTTGCAAGGTTTTCTTAATATTTACTGTTACTTTTAACTTTCTTCCCCTTTTCTCCATCTGAGCGCTTTCTATAGTGACAGTTTGGTGTGTATTGGCTCGCTTCTCTTTGTTTGCCATTCTCTCAGTTCGCTTTGGCTCAGTTTGTGTTGGGGAATTTCTGCGTCTCGTTGGGCTGTAACTTTTTTTTATTCCTGCAGACTTTCTCAATATGCCCTCGTTTCTTGCAATGTCTGCAGATGGCATCAAGGAATCTGCATTCGGCTCAGGATGGTTTCCTCCGCAGGCCAGCGCATTCCCGCCAATTCCTTCTTTCACGCCTCCTTTTCTGTTCGCAAAAACGGTGGACCTCGTCGTCTTCTTTCTGCTCGACTTGGTGTTTGCCATACTCCTCATAGTGGGTGGTGGTGGTAGCTGTTTTTGTCTTTGGTTGGGTTTGTTTCTTCGCTTGTGTGTGTTCATCTTCTTCATTGTGACAGCCGATTTTTTTCGCGCTTCAGCGGCTGTGCTTCCGCGATGGCTTCGGTTACTGTGATGTTGGGCTTGTTGAGTAATTTACTCTGTGTGGTTGAGTCTCTACAACCCAAACACTACGCGATCCCTCATTGCTTCGTCAATGTTCAGGAATCGCACTCACCCCCCTATCTTGTCTAAGGGCAGCAATGAAATCGACAACGGTCTCTCCTTCTCTCTCGGTCTCTGCGGTAAATCTCATGTTGCTTTATAAATTTCGACACCACGGGCTAGCGTGTGGCTTTCAGGATTCGTTGTACTTCTGGCCACAGTTAGTTGTTTGACATCTCGGGCCTTTGCCAGAGCCTTTGCCATCTTGAAACCGTAGGTCCGCAGTGGTGTTTAAAACAACGCCCTCTTACGCTGCTCCGAGATGCCTTCCATCTCATCTTACTTCTCCAGAACATTTGGAAACGGTCTGCATAGGATCCCAATCTTTCTTCGTGGGATTGAAGGGTCGGGCGGTGCATTGTTTCCAGCATTTTTGTCACCATCTTTATTTCTTCTCACCAGGTGCAGTTTTGTCGTTCAGGCCGATCCACCTTCGTCGCCAGTGTGTTGTTCGGAAAATACACGAGGTAGACTGGGTTCCAACAACAAAGTCTTTATTCTCTATTAGTCAGTGAATGGAACAACTTGGCTGAACTGCGGCAGCACTTTATTCAGGCTAGCCTGCCGGCTTGCAGCCAATGGCAGCTGAGGTTTATAGTTGCTGCCTTTTTCAGTTGATTTGGATTGGTTCCTAGTGAACCAATCCAATGCTTACATTATTTAACCAATCAGGTTTGTATGTTTTGGAGTAACCCAATTTCCATATAGAACACATTGGGAACAGCAATCTTGTAATGAGATGGTGCTGCGTTAGCTGACCATTTGAATGTTTTGCAGTGAATCTTAGAAGATTGTACAACAGAACAAGAAGTATGAATCTAAAATGTAACAAAATATTAGGCTGGTAGAAAAAGAGAACTAATTACTATTTACATATAAATTAATATAAATTAGAACAAATAAATTAATTTCTGACTCAATACAATGTTTATTAAAAATAGGAAATTGTATGGATAAATGGTACTGATATTGATACTGATAAAAATATTGAAGAGTATGTAATGAAGAATTGAATATAGAAAGAACCAAAGATGGCTATTTATGCTGCCATTACCACATATTTAAAAGAAATATAGGTACTAGCGAGAAACATTTGTTCTAATTTATTTTTCTCTTTGTTGTTAAACAAAATAAGACAAAAATACACACCCAGACACACACATTTTGCCCAGAGATTTCAATTAATATTATTATATTTCATTATAATTCTTCACATATAATCTAGCTCTGTAAATAACTCATTTATAAATAACTATCAGTAAGCTTGTTTCTTGACAATGAATATTTCTTTTACATTGTTGCCTGGCTACTGTTTTATGTTTTGTTATTTATAGTTCCAGCTTGTTGTTTTTATTTTGCTTGTAATTATTAAGATCATATTGAAAATCATATAATTGAGATGGATGCCCGTACACATTTAGTAAATAAATAAATAAGTTGCAAGTAACATGAGGTGCTTAGTCCATTTGAGTAACTGCAGCATAGCATTTTATTTCCAATGCTGAGGTACAATTTCTTAGCAATAAAATGGCATGCAGAATTCTTTTTGTTTCCACTATGAATTCCCATTTAGTAGATATATAATCCAAAAGAACAGAGATACAATGGAACCTCAGGTCATGACCATAATTTGTTCCAGGACTATGTTCGCAAGCCGATTTGGTCATGACCGGAAAGCACGACTGAGCATGCACAGATAGACTGAGCATGCGTGGAAGGGGAAATCACCACGGCAAGGGAATCTTGTTCGCCTCCCGATTTTTGAATCATGACAGTATTCAAAAATTGGGTGGATTTTTTTGGTTGGAACCCAATTTGGTCATGAACAGGAGTGTTCGCAACCTGAGGTTCCACTGTATCAACAAAATGAAAATCTGTCTCAAACTCAGGTTGATTCATAAAATGATCTTCTCCCAGAATTTAAGCATTTTAGAAGAGCCCAAAACGTGTGTGAAACAAAAGTAAGTTGAATGAGATGAGGGGGAAGTGTTTAAGAACTTTGTGTGATAAAATAAAGTTTAAAACAAATAGCTACTGAAACAATGGAGATAAAATACAAACATGAATGATCTCTTTGAAAAAATTATGTTGAGATGGTTTGTTCATACAGAGAAAATGAATAAAGATTAAATGGCAAAACAAATGTATAAATAATTAAGGATTGAGAGAAATGGAAAATTTCAGAAAACTGTAGTAGATGATCCTGTCAAAAAGGGAATGGTGAGAATTATACAGAATAAAAAAAACTATACAAAGTTTTGCATGATATATTGAAAGTAAGGACATTTTTCAAGGATACAGAAATACAGAGAAGTGTAATGAATAATGCCAACTAGTTTAGCTATTTCCTTCTCTTTTTTTTAATCTCATGCTTTAATTTTTTGGCTAAAAATTTCTGTGGTCTGCATAACATTGTCTCCCCTAAAAGAGGATAATATGAAGGACATGCATGGTTGCATTTCTGAAAATTCCATTCATTGTTTGATCCAATATAAATTCATTGTTTTATCCAATTTTAATATAAAAATTTCTTCATCCAGGACTGTAGTTTTTGGTGAATCTTTAGTGCTTTAAGGATTAAAATAACCCTCACACTTTTCTTCATGAAATGTGAAATGAAGGCAGTGTAGCACCTATCCCCTCTTTTGTAATTTTATTGAGAAAACCTTTATCCTTTTTATCTCATGAATAGTTGCAGACCCTACCTATCTTTCTCATATAGTGATGGAAAATCATTGAAACAAAATTCTTCATTGCTCAGGAATGATAAAGAAAAGTGCAATTTTTCTTTGCAGACCCTTAGCTAGTGTATCAATTGTCACCAAAAAGGCACTATATGAAATGTTTGCCTGCTGATTCCTGAGTTATCATTCTGAACTTTTGCCATCTTTTTACTATAGGCAGTCTCCTACTGTTCAGTCATTTGGCATCTCAGTGAGAAATAAGAATCTTAGCCATGGGGGAGTCAGAACAAAGAAGAGGCACACGAAACAAATGGGGAGAGAAAGTAGTAAGCATGTACAGGCAGTGTAAAAGGGCAGACAAATTTAGACCAAGTGCCCAAGTCCATTATTTTAATTAAAGAATGTTATCGTTATTATGAGACATAAAAAGTAACCATAGCAAGTGTTCTCAGAATACAGGATAATGTATTTTTTGTAATGCACTTTAATCTTGCACAGAATTAACAATGTGTGTAAAATGTTTCAGAAGATATGATTAAACTCTAAAATTATACTCCTAATAAACATAGTTGCATCCATATTTTTTTATAACAGTTAAATAAATGTACACACACACACACACACACACAAACACACCACATCAGAATCATCATTGCATGGGCTACTATTCATGAAAATCCATTATTTTGAACAATTGTGGCATGATATTTTTCCAGCAGTATATCTTTTTATGGCATGTTCTGATAATCTGGAAAACCCACCACTGAACTCTTATATTTATATTTTTAATTATTATTTTATTGCTTTATTTATTTTAGTTGTCATTTTCTGCTAAAAACAATCCATTTAAAAATATAATATACATGAGAGGCAGTAAATAGAAACTATAGTAACAACAGCAGTAAAATCATTTTTTTAAATGATTTTTAAAAATAGTAATATTACCAATATTTTATCATGTTTTTTTAAAGTGTTTTATGTATTTTTGGATTGAATTTATTTATTTTAGTTTATGATTACAATTGGGGGATTATAGTGGGGGAATAATACATTAGATATTTTGAAACAATATTAGCAAAAGAATTTTTTAAAAACATATTTTTAAATTTCTGCAAAAAGCATAAAAAATAAAATATGTTGTTTTGATAGTGTCTCCTTTTTTATTTTTATATATTATTTATATTACCTATGAATAGCTAGCTACGTTATTCCTTTCAGCTGAAATTAATTAAATAATTAAGAAGAAACACAACTTCCTTGAAGGACACTACAGCAATAGCAATAGTACTTAAGACTTATCGTATATACACTTCATAGTGTTTTATCGCACTCTCTAAGCATTTTACAGTGTCAGCATATTGCCCTCAACAATCTGGGTCCTCATTTTGGCTATAAAAAAATGGTCAGCTTCAATTTATTACTCATTGCCAGTAAGAAAATAATAGTTTGCATTGTTTTGATATATTATTTTTTTCAAGATCGAAGCGCTGAAATTTGTAAAATGTATTGAATAGTAGTTAAACAGCATTATTTTTGCAAATCTTTTCCCATTCTGATGACTTTTGTTTTATTATAGGTTTGAAAGATGAATAAAAGAGAATGGTATAGATAGACAGGTAGAAAGATAGGTAGGTAGGTATGTAGGTAGGTATTAGATTAATACAGAGATAAATGGATCCTGCAATATATAGATATTATATATATATATGTATAGATATATACATATAGACAGGGGTGGGGCTGCTGAGGGTTTGCGGGGACTAGGGAAAGCCCCTAGCTAAGATTCTGTGCAATTTGGAGAATCCCCAAATCCCTCTCCTGGCTGGCCCCACCCCTCCCCTGCCAGAAGTCCCCATGAGGCCCATTTTGGATGCAGGTAAGTTCAGGGCGCGTGTGGAGGCTTGAGGAAGATGAAAAATGGGCCTCCCAGAAGGCCAGGAAGGCCAGAAATGAGCCTGTTTCTGGCTTCCAGAGAGCTTTTGAGCCTGGGGAGACCATTTTCGCCCTCCCGAAGACTGGGAAAAGCCACTGGAGCCCGGGCAGGCCAAAAACAACCTGCCTCCCATGGTGCAGGAGGCAGGCTAGGCCACGCCCACCATGGCCATGCCCACCCAGCAACCAGGGAGATAACCTTTTGCTAAAAAATTTGACACACAGCCCTGCATATAGATATCTATTGTATCTATCTATATCTATAAACTATTTTCAAGGCACTGTAAACTGGTTGGTTTATGGCATTGAAAAATATGCTGTATAACAACATGCTCAGTGTTGATAGTGAAGTATCCATGAATCATTTTGCCAGAAAAGCAGAACTTTTAAAACTTAGATGCTGGAACACTATTTGAATATGAAAGGCATCAAAGGTTGAGGGAAATACTGAAGATTAATACTTGTATACTACTAGAGATTACTGGAAGCCATTCTGCTTTTTTTAAAGCTTTGCATATAAAAGTGCAGATATATTCCAATAACTCAGAGGAAGGGAGAAAGTAGTTATGTAATGAAAATGAAAAAAAGGTTGGTGCTTAAGAAAGTGCTTGATTTGTTAGAAGTCACACTGAGACACAGTTCAGTTCTTGGTTTGATAAAAAGATGATACAAAACTTTCTGATGGACAAATTCTGTGATTAATAATATCAGTAAAGTAAATAGCAGTAAAGTATATTTATTTATATCCTTGAAATTCAGATAAGCAAATGGCAGAAGTCAATTTTTCCTAACCAAGTTTCCTTCTTGCAGCCAACCTAATCATGAAATTGCAGCTATAAAGTATTTTACAAAATTTACTGTAACCTGATATCATAACAGCCTCCCCTTTTTATATTATCTTATTGGCTCCTTCCCTTGAAGGAAAGTGCATAAAATTGAAACATTAAAATGTGTGTGAGTTTTGTCGAGTATTGAAAAGAGGAATTATTTATATGGTTACTTTTTATGATTTTATGACATTTAGATTTGTACATTAGTGTTATCCAAAAGGAAAGAGCATGTTGAGGTAGTTCCCCATTAGGAGAATGAGTGCATACAGGGAGACGTATAGAGAGTGGTGTTGGAATAATACACACTCAGTACACAGATACACTGTACAGTTAATGTAGGTTTTTACTTCCAGAAAGGTTTAAGCAAAGTCCAAAATAAGCAGTCCAAAAGTCATTCACAGGTTAATCAGTCAGTTTTTCAATCCAGGGATATTCTAGTAACAAAGTCCAGTGTCAAAAACANAATTGCATGCTCTTGCATTCCCTTAAAGAGACAGTATTAAAATGTTTATCCTGGTTTATATATTTCTAACCCAAATGTTTCATATTCCTAACAGAGCACATCCCAAATATATATAAAGAATATACACAAGCCAATCAGGCTTGGATATATGCTTTCAGAAATCTTTGGGGCAGTTAAGTACAGTATACTTAGTGGTAGCATGCTGTTTATATAATCATTCCTGGGCAATCTTATCAATTGCTATTTCAGTTGAATATTTAAATTTCAGTACCATAAAGTGAATAAATAAAAATGAATAAATAAAAACATAGTCAGGCAGTGTAATTTCTGAGTAAAAAAACTCCCAGCACAACTATCTAAATGGAAACATTTTCAAATATTTTATTGTGAAAGATTAATAAACTGCTTCTTATTGTAGACAAAGCAAGGGGAGAACCTGGTTAATGTCTGCTGTCAAAACATCAAGAAGAACATGATAGTATCTTTCTTTTCACTAGGAAATGTTAAAAGGTATACACTTTTTCAAGATTCAGCAGTGTTCAATCTTGCCACTCAGTCTAGCTAAGGCTTTCACTGCAGCTCACAAAAGCTTTTCCTTCTGAGAAATATAGCAAGCAGAAAAGGTGCCACTAGCCTTCTTCTGATAATAAATTGTACATAGTTATTGCATCAATGAATCAATATTTTGACAAATTTCAATGGAACTTGATCTAATGCATTATGGGTAGGACAACATTGAAGAAAGACTGGAAACTTGTATTCATATTTTGAAGTTGCGTTTATATTTTGAATATGATTGCACCACATTATAATTAGGAACTGACAATTTTGCCAAACTATGAGAGTCATGCCTAGGGTTTTGAGTTAAATTCAAAATACTATGATAGCTTTGACCTTAAAACTCTTCATAATCTGGGTAACTTCATATCTTCATATCTAGTCTTTCAATCTAGAACTCTTTTCATCCCTGTGATATTTCAGTGTTCTGTCAACATATTGTCACTATTAGTGCTGCTGAAAACATAAATTCAATTTATCTATTGGAATTCTATTAGGATGGTTAAATCTTTGAGAAGGCTTTGATTCCATAAACCTTTGATCAGAAACTTCTTTGGAGTGGCTACCTCACTTCAGTCTGGTCACTGTTCATGCACTATGCATTTATAGAAGCTCCTTTCTATAGGATCCAAGTACCTGGACAAATAGAGTTAGCCCACTTTGATTCAAGGCACTGAAGCACAGCAACTCAATTTTCCAAGTCAGGATGATGACTTGAATCAGACCACTAAAATAATCTGGACTGAGGCAAAGTGTAACTTTTCACAGATCAATATGTTATCTGCTTTGAATATCTTGTACTCAAATATACATACAAATACACACAATTTTACTGTTCATTCTTATGGCATACATACACATATACACACACATTCCTTCGGGTATTATCCCACGTCATTGTAGTGTTGTTAAAGTTGTAGCAACGTTTCAGCAGAATCCCATCTGCCAATCCAATCAGTTCTTCTGTATGGATGTGGGTTCAACACGCTTTTGGTTTGCAAGAATTCGAAGGCAGGTCCATTCCTGATTGGCTAGGAGCCTGGGTCTGTGGTTCATGGGACTTTGGAGTTTGATATGATTGGTGTTTCTGATTTCCTTCTGTTTGTTTTTGCGGCTTTTGAGTTGGCTGGCTGAAACATTCTGTTCTTTGTGTTGGAGGCTTTCAGGTGCAGTTTGGCTTCAATGTGACAGAAGTACGGCTGCTATTTCATACAGCAAAGCTAGGTTTCACACTGGGTGCCTGGTGGGGGGTGGTGTTTATGAGTTGGACGACATCAGAGGAGTCATCTGTGCTCCAGAGTGTTTGATCTATTGTGGTGTGGAGATCTTCTATTTGAGAAGTGCCAGGTTTTCGCCAAATGATTGACGTCTGCTGGAATCATCTCTTCTATTTCTAGCTTTCAGGATCCTTTTTTCAATCTCTATGGCTTACTCTGATGATTTCTGTGGTTGGGGTTTTCTATAGTGGGCTAGAGTTTTAGTGCATTGAAAAGTTGATGTTGTGACCTGTGGTTTTCATGTGTTGGACTAGTGAGGAGGTTTGTTTCCACGCTTTTTTACTGCATTTTTGTGTTCATGCTAGGCGGGTATTTATTCTTCTATTGGGTCTGTCCAATGCTATGTGGCTGGGCCATTGATGTACAGGGAATTTCGTATGATGCCTTGTTTTCCAGGTTATTTTTATCTTTGAGGTTTTCAGGATGGCTGCTATTTTTTTGTCTTTTTGAAAGGCAGTCTTGATGTTGTCTATGTAGTAATCTTACTGATTTTATGCTGTAGTGCTCTTATGTAGGGCAAGACAGCCTGTTCCATAAGGTCTGATGTCTCTAGGTCTCTGTTTTGTCTTGGGTGTTTCTTGGTGGATCATAAGTTGGTGATTTTTGTTTTTTTTGGAAGCCAATTGGCTTGTCAATAGCAAAGCCATCCTTTTCACAGCGAAGCCAAAGCTGCATTGAAAGGCCTCCAACATCAAGAACAGGAGTGCTGCCGCAGCCAATCGAAAGCACACAAACAGACAGAAGAAACCAGAAAAACACAATCAATCAAACTCCAAGTCCAATGATCAAGACCCAGGTTTAATAGCCAATGCAAGAATAGCGCAGCCTCGAAATTTGAAAGCAGCACGCACACCACTGGTGAGACACACTTCCATACGAAGCCTATGATGGCAGATGTATTCTGCTGAAACGTTGCTCAGAGCAACTTGTAACAGAACTACCAAAATGAGCCTGAGCAGACTTTAAAGAATCTACAATGACGTGGGATGAAGGAAGACTAAACAGCAAACAAATTGTAAAGTACCGCCCGCGTAGAGTGTAAAAAAACAAATATCCTGACCTCTACGGGGAGTGAAATAAACAACCAAAATAAGAGCTGATGAAAGCTGGGAAGTTAAAAGAGGGCAGAAATATATTAAAATTCCTTATGCAGCTGCAGAGACAACAGTGTATCAGACCGAACCTGCTTCAAATTTAAATTTCATAAAGCACACAGCAGCTAACCCAAACGTATCCTGAAAAGAACAGAATTGGCTGCTACTCAGAAATGAAGTTCAAGTAAAGAATTCCAATTAGAGTCAGTTAGAACAAAGGATTTGCTAGCACTACACCTGGAATTGAGCAGCAAAAGTCCACCCTGCTTAACTTGGATAGGATTTAAACAACTTACAACTTGGAGAAGCCTGAAACTGAAAGAGAGACAAAAATGATAAACTCACATAAGAAACTAAAAAAAAGTTAGAAAATGACAAGAAAATTCCCAATAACCCACCACAAGCACCTGAAAACAAATTAGTATACAGACGTTTTCCAACAGAGAACTCAACAAAAACAGAAACAGATGTCCTATGGCCAAAGGATTTAATTATGCCATAGCACCAAAAAAAATCCCAACAGAAATCCATGCATATGTGTCAGTAGAATCCAGCTAACCACAATTAAAGTATCTGATGACAGCATGACAGAATGAAGACGACCCCGAGGTTTACTGCACAGTCTTATGCACAACGAAACCACCAAAAAATAATTTGCAAAAAGGATGAATAACAGCGTTACAAAACCCTGAAAAAATGATTAACCAGCATAATAATCACTCCCAGCAAGACAAAGGCAATGCCACATAGTTTTAAAAAAAGTTTTAAAATGGGGGACAAAGAAAAAAAAGACTATGAAACAAAAATTGACAGACCTTCTCCAAGAACTCCACATAGCAAACCTATAAACACAGACGCCAACCACATATCTGGAAACAATGAACTGACAGACGAACATGTTATAAACCCAGCCACATAAGCAAAGGAAATCCAACAGCGTCATCACCAGAGAAAAATCTCTAGAATGCCCCCAAATTATACGGCCTTCCCCAAAATACACAAAGAGGCATACCTCTCAGACCCATAGTCGCTCATAGGAGCACCATTACAAAACCTAGCTAAATACTTAGCAAGACGAACTACGAGCCCATGGCTGAAACTGCAGCTTCATAAATGTACAAAAACTCATACCTCTTCTTAGAAAATAATTCCAAAGATCTACAACGTGAACAAGAAGATTGCTTGTAAGTTTCGACGTGGTTTCACTTTTCACTCAAGTCCCCGATAAAAAGAAACTCTTGGATCATCAAAAAAATAAATACCACCAGCTAAAGACCTCATGGAACTAACAGAACACTGGCACCTAAGCCAACAATATTTCATATACAAAGGGAAAAGAATACAAGCAAATTGAAGGAGCCCCTATGGGATCACTCAACTGTCACCCGTCATTGGAAACCTGCTCAGGGAAGAATCCATACCAGAGCCGCCTGGCTAATGCCACCGACCACAAACCCAAACTATGGCTAAGATTGACACATCGATGACACATTTGTGATTTTGGTGCCCCATGGAAAAGAAGAAGCTAACAATTTCCTTATAATACAACCTAACCAACACACACCGCCAATAAATTGTCAATTCACCCATGGAGAAACGGAAATAAACTAACAACTAATCATTCATGTACTACTACAAAAGAACAGATGGCCACTGGACACATCCATATACCAAAAGAAAATGCAACCACGTACCGCTGCGTCAACGCCCAATCCCACCACCACCCAGCCAGCAGATAACATTCTGTGGCCGAAGACACTAATTACCTAGAACTAAACGCCTGCAGATAAAACACATAATAGGATAAGACTGACTATGCACCCTGACTGAAGTATTGACAGCCAAAGGGCTTCCAAAGAACAAATAATCAACGCAGCTTTGATCCCAAAGAACACAGCCAAGACTAACGAGAGACCCAGAAGACCAACAGACCTATGGAACAGCTGTCTTGCCCTACATAAGAGAGATACTCAGATAAAATCAGTAGATACTACACAGGCATCACATCAAGTGCCTTCAAAGCAGACAAAAAAATAGGCATGCCATCCTGAGGAAACCACAAGACAAAATTGAACCTTGGAAAAATACCAATGGCATATACGAAATTCCCCTGTAACATCAATGCCCGGCCTCACAACACTACATTGGACAGACCAATAGAAAGAATAAGGTAGCCCGCTCTGGATTGAACACAAAAATGCAGTATAAAAATCTGGAACACACCTCCTCACTAAGTCCACACATGAAAACCACAGGTCACAACGATGCAACTTCCATAGGCACCACATGCTTTGAGCAGCGACCTCGTAGAGAAGCCATGAGATTGACAAAAAAGACCTGGCAGCATGGAGGGGAGATGTGCGTTGTCAGCATCATCTTGAAGCCTGCCTTTGGTTCCAGGCCACAAAACAGAGCAAAAACCTTGAGCACAGAAACAGACTTGCCGTCTGATGCCGTCCAACTTCATAACACCTTCCACCCACTCAGGGAGTCACAGGTGAAACCGCCAGCTTGCTGATGAATGAGAGACCGTCCTTTCACACGAAGCCTAGTTGGCATTGGAAAGCCTCCAGGAGAGCAAAGAACAGAGTGCTGCCAGCCACAAAGCCACAAAACAGAACAGGAGAACCAGAAAACAGCCGCCCAATCAATCAAACTCCAAGTCCGAATGAAACACAGACGATGCCAGGTTACATAGCCAATCAAGAATAGACCAGCACCTCAAATTTGAAAGCAGAGGAACTGTGAGACACACTCCATACAGGAAGCTGATGATGGCAAGATGAGATTCCTGCTCTGAAAACGTTGCTGGCAGACTTTACAGAACTACAATGAGCTACAACTTTAACCAGAACTACAATGACGTTGGGAATAGACATACCCGAAGGAAGCTAAACAAGCACAAATATATATATACTATATATATATTATATAGTAGTATACATATATATAGTATATATATATATTATATATATAAATACATATATATATATATATTATATATATATATAAGTTATATATATATAGTCAGTCTTTGGCTTCCTTTCGGGTATTATCACGTCATTGTTTTTGCGGGTACTTACGATGTGTGCTGTTGACAAGCTTCCTTTGGCTATTATACCATACGTCATTGTAGACTGGTTTTAAGTTGTGAGCATAACGTTCAGCAAGACTCATCTGCCATCATCAGGCTTCTTGTACTGAGATGGGAATAATACCTCGAAGGAAGCTCAACAGCAATACACACACAGTCATCTGGACACACACAGACGAGACCCACCCACGCACACAAGATATATACATACATACATATATCACTATTTAGAACATTTATGGTTGCATTTACAAACCTGGAGAGTGATTTTCAATGGGAAATCCAATTTCTGGTTCTTACAGAAAAGCTTATATAAAGGCAAAAAAGGCCTTTTTAATATTAATTTCCTTTGATGACTCTGCCTAGGTAATTTCATACATAACATCTGGAAAGCTATTTGTGTATCAATATAATGACAATAACAGAGGTGCCCTGATATGATTTATTCCTGCTGTGGTATTTCAGGTTCTCTCAAACAATGGCTAACATTGAATGCAGTTAATTTCCTTTCTCCACAGTTTATAAGCTCTAGGAGGCTAGGCACAAGACTGAAAAAAACTAATGTGATGTTAATGGGATTGTTAGTCAATAGCAGAAAGCAACCATCTACCGATTTACCTATTCGAGTAATTCTTTAGTATATGAAGTATTAGATTAGGGA
>BHFT01035389.1:0-15946 GCA_004320025.1 Laticauda laticaudata
AAATATTTATATTTACATACAAGCCATGCCCAGCCAGTCACATGACCACCAACCCACACCCACAAATTAGGCCATGCTCACAGAACCAGTTAGTGGTCCCTGGGATCTAAAATTATGAGTTTGGTGGTCTCTGAGGTCCAAAAGGTTGGCGACCCCTGTTCTATACCATAATATACCACACTGACAACTTAATTTGTCCCCAATTTAGCTGCAGCAAAAACTTTCTAAATTTGATCTACTTATTTTAAATAAATGCAATGTTCACCATAGTCTAACTGTAGACTCTTTCGCGTTTTCTTCTTTCTTTTAGTTTATACAAAACAATTAAAAGGCAAAAGGGCACTGCAAGTCATTAAAAATTGTTTATCACTTGCACAAATTACTCGATGATCCAGCTAGTGTAAAATATGTAGAGATTGCCCTAGTGCTTCTCTAGCTTTCAATAAATAAATTGAGAAAAAGCAGATGCCCCCTATAACATGAACCATCAGGACGGGGAGATCGGGAAATATTTTTGCTTCAACAATTTTGGCTATAGAAAGCACGGAGCTGACATCACCCAAGGAAACAAAACTAAAAAACCCCAATTATTAGGATCTTTTTTTTTTTTTTTTTTAGTAAATTAGGCACACTTAGTTTAATGGAGGCTTAATAGAAGGTAATTGTGCCTGTTTAAGTAGAATTATATGCCACTATTATTTGAGGATATGGCACAATTTCAGTAGAATACATTTTAGAGGCTCTAGATCAGGGCTGTCAAACCTGTGGGCTGGATGCATCACCTGCCAGCCATGCCCATGCCTGGTTTTGTGAAAGGGAAAAAAAGTCCCAATGCTACATGACACTATGTGAATTTGACACCCCTGCTCTAAACAAAACAAAAAAAGCTGATGTGCAGATACTGCTACATATCAAGATTCTGTTACTATGATAGTCATGATATAAAAAAGGGGCGTGTTTTCTCCTCCAAAGCTTGTTGTGATAATTCAGTCCTTTATCATCAATTTTGCAGCAATTTGCTTTTAAATGTCTCACTTTATGGGAAGCAGTTCTGGCACTGATTTTTTTTTTTGTTTGGTTTAGCTTATTGACACTGACTTAAAATGAGTACATCAGGAAGTTGGCCTCTTTCAACACAGAATCACAAGACATTATGGTGTTGATTCTCCTTATGTAGAGAAGTTGGGAAATCTCACAGGAACTTTTCAGTATATGCAAAAATTCCAGTATATGCAGTTGAACTCTCTGAGTACATAATTATACCCAGTGTGCTGTACTTTAAACTTAATTACATTGTTTTTTCAAAAAAATAAATCTGCAGGTTTTTGTGAGACTTCCTGATAAATGCAGTATTAAAACTATGGATTAAGGAGCTATTTGATTAAATAGCCTCATCATTTTTAGATAAAAACAATCCAAGCTGGCTAGCAATAACCTCTTAACATTTCTAAGAGAAGGAAAGGACTTGATTTTAATATCATTGTGTTGATTTGTCCACCAACAATCTTTAAGAGCATCAGAGTTCTAGGTACATGCATTCAACCCACTTAGGATTCTGGCTAAGCCAGTTAAGTCACACATACACCTGTCTCATATTAAAGGTGGACCCCAAACACACCCAATTCCCTTCAGGTCCTGTTGCCATGCTTGGCAGGGAAAGATAAGCATTGGAGAACAAACTGTCACTTGGGAAAGTTTATCTACCACTCTTCAACCTTCTTCCAGACCACTAGTGCTCCTCATACCCTGACTTTATGCTGTACTTAAAAGATTATTTCTTCAGTATGTTGAAATTCTTAACTCATAAACTCAAGCTAGTTTTTCTTACACCACTACTGCACCCATGGCTGAATTGATTAGAAGTGGAGCCAGCTTAACCAAGTATCTTATAACCTACATGTAGCTTTCAGGAAGTTTTTTTTTAATGTTTCAAGTTATATGTTCTTGTCCTGATTCTACTATCCACACTCCAGCAGCACTTCATTAACTTGTGACACATTGCCCAAAAATGTCAGGGTCCAAACTACATGTTTTACCTGGGTTCTATAGATCTCCTGATTTGAAGCAAATAGGGAAAGAAACCACCTCTCAATAATCAGAAAAATCTTAGAAAAACAAATTTTATCCAAGTCAGCAGACACCAATGAAATCATGCTACAATGCAGATTTATCTACTTCTACTTCAAAAAGTTACACTTTCTTTCATTAACTAGTGATAACAGTAACATTATCTAGACTTGATTGGAACAGAATACCCAGCCACTGAATACTTCAAATGCAAAACATCAATTTATTAAAGAAAATTTATATGATCTCCCAACTCACTCCCAGTGACTCCAGGTGGCTTACAAAAATATAAAAGGCAATATAAAAGCAGTAACCCCAAAGATAGTTCAGTCTCATGAATCATTAAACTTATGTCAATTTTATATTACATACATATGATCAATTAGGCATTTGTCGCCTCCCAATTGGATTATAGTAATATCTTCTACATGGTACTGCCCTTGAAGAACCTTGAAGTATCCAGAACCTTCACTTGGTGCAAAAGGCAGCAGTGCAGGCAGTTATGTGTATTTCTACTTTGCTTATCATGCTGTATTGGTTATCAGTCTGCTTCCAGGTCCAATTCAAAGTGCTGGTTTCAACTTTTAAAATTCTTAGCATGGGACAAAGTTATCTGAGGGACCACCTCATCCCAATTACATCTGCCCATCCTATCAGATCTGGCAGAAGGTACGTGCTGCAGGTCCTACTTGTTAGAGAATAATGTTTGGTGAGTTTGAGGAGATACATCTTCTCTACAGTGGTGCCCCTCTTATGGAACTCCCCCCTCCCCCAAAGTGAAGTCAGTTCCATCCCTATTTACTTTTCGAAGGAGGATAAGAAGCGAAACATCTTCAAAGAAAATCCAATTGCCTCTTGGAACAACTATGACCACCATGACCTGGATGACTGAGAATCTCCATAAACATTAATTTTGGGTCCTCCATCACAGTGGTTGCCAACCAGTGGGCCAGGGCCCACTAGTAGTCCATGAGAAATTTTTGGTAGTCCACAGAGAAATGTCACCTCCAAAGCACCTCCCAAAGCAATTAATCCAGGCTGCATAGGAACACAAGGCTGTGCCAAATGGTCCGCGGGAACACAAGGCTTGCGTCATTTGTATTGTGAACAACATGAAAAAGTGAGGGAAGGGGGAAAAGGGAGGAGGGGGGGAACTTGCCCCATTCATCCCATGTGCCTTGCCTGGCCACCAGGCTACTTCTTTCTTCTTCTGCTTTTGGCTGCATGCAAGGAAAGCAGCAAAAGTCTTTTTTTCTCTCCCCCAAGCTCCGACAGAAGTGAGTCTTTGGGACCCTGCAAGGCATCCTGCTCCAAGAGGCTGTGCCAGTCTCACAAAGACTCATTTCTGGCAGAGTTTGGGGGAGAGAAATAAAGACTTCTGCTGCTTTCCTTGGATGCAGCCAAAAGTCTCTCCCCCCCCCAAAAAAAAAAAAAANCCCCCCCCCCCCAAAAAAAAAAAAACACAACAGAGCTGGAGATGGTATCCTGCGATCCCAAATAAAGAACGATCGATCGGTAGAAAAACAAGATGGGGAATTTTCCTGCAGACTTTTTATTTTTATTTTTACAGGGTCTCTAGTCCGCAGGATTTAAAATTATGAGTTTGGTCATCCATGAGGTCCAAAAAGTTGGTGACCCCTGCTCCATCAGACGCTCAGTAGAATGTGAGGGTTCTGTGCCATATCTTAGCTATTCCTAGCATTACCCTCTTCTGGACAGAGAGCTCTGATTTTGTTCCTGGGATCTGTTGCAGCCATCCTCCCAGCTTAGGAGGCTCAGCCCCAAATGTTCCTACTGCCATTGGGACACTTTCCATACCCTCAATATGAACATACACACAGCCAGTTTATTTAATGCCTGTTGCTGATAGGGAAGGGACACTGACTGTAAAAGTAAATGATAAATTAATTTGCTGTTAGCATATACTGCTAAACGAACATCTAGAGACATTTTCCCCCATTTCCTCCTTGAAATATTATAGTAGTTAGATTGTACAAAATAAGTAACTCATTAATCCAACATCTGGGTTTCCACAAAACACTAAATCAGTAAAGTAGTTTAGGAGTGGTTCACTGTGTCAACAATCTGCAGCATGCTAGCTTATGGTTTCTGTGAACACAGCTACTCAGGGCTCTTAAAATTTAAGGCTGCCCTTAAGTGCTTTTAGAAAAGTGGTTTGTAAAACTTACTGTTCATAAAGAAATATTAATTTTTATTTGGTGAGAAGTCTTGAATTTCAGCCATGTTGACTCCCACAGAGGTTTCTAAGATAGTTTTTAAATGTTTGTAACATTATTCCCTTCAATGCACTTTAAACAAATAGCCAAAAAAAGGAATGCTTAACTTCTGTTGTATTCTTTTTTCTGATAATTGTATTTTGGTCATTCGATTTCACCAAAGGATTCTGAGACATGTGTGGGCAAGATACTAATCTACTAATACTATAACTTAGGTAAGTGTCATAGATTCTGGCAAGATTCCTGGCAACTTATTTGAAGCCATGTATATCCACTATCTTGACCTGTTTTAAATTTCACATCCCAATTTAAGAATTACTGTTCTAAAAGAAACGCACTCATCTGCTTCCTGAATCTTTAACCACTGCACTCCAACTACACAAGAGTTCTGACTACACAATTCAGTATTGCTGCACATTTTAGCCAGTTAACATTTTAAGTCTTGTGTAAATTATAATTCTGGAAAGATAAGAGCATCCGCTTCAACAGTGCTTCATCCACTCCCAACACCGAGAAAGCCAGGTATTTTGATTTGATTTGATTTGTCAATAGCTTACAAGATAATAGGTATAAGTATAAACATGAGCAAGAATATAGGAAATAGGTACGAATAAATGGGGACAATAAGACAGGGACAGGAGGCAGGATGGTGCACTTATGCACGCCCCTGACAGACCTCTCAGGAATGGGATGAGGTCAATCGTGATAGTTTGGGAGGAAGGAAGCCATCACAAAAGGGGCGAGTGAGAGGATCATAGCCCAGCTGCAAATTTGGGGGTCACTTCTATCTATGAAATCATCGGAGCCCGAAAGCCATCAGGCCATCGATTCTCCACACCTGACGCAGTAAGAGCCGGGCATTCCCAGCCACAACTCGAGGCTGTGAAACCAATCCTAGGAAATGGCTGTCGTCGTTCTGGCGACCCTCGGCAGGGCGAAGCGCTGGATCCGACCCAGCTCAGCCGTTCTTGGGACCTTAATCGAGTCTTTCTCCCCTTCAAGGGAGGGGAGGGATGAAGACCGCGAAATGTAATCCCAATTCCGTCCCATCCCCGGCAGCAAGAACAGAATAAATAGCTTTTGTTATCACTTGGAATCTCCACCAATCGGCATTCATTTAAAATGAAATTTCGTTGCAAGCAACCCGAGCGGGGTCTTTTTGCGAGCTCATGCCCCCCTCCTATCAATTCCACATGCTCTTCCCCGCCAAGCGACTTTTAACCTCCCGTCAGTGGGTTCTTACCTGCACTGGGAGAAGATACGAGGGGATGGTTGAAAATGGGGTTGCTCCCGCCCGACCCGATCTCTCCACCTTCGCTCCGCCAGAAAACAGAAAGCCAACGGCGGCGCCGAAGGTGAACTGGGGCTCTTTATCGGAGGGGGAGGAGGGGGGGAAACAAAAAAATAAAAAAAAACCAAGAGGTGGGGCAGGCGCGTGATTGACGGACTTTGTGACCATTGGCCTCCCAGCAAAACGCATCCAGCGGCCAGGCCCGAGCGCGCAGGATGGCAATCCCTCGGGATGGAGGCTGTCGCCTGAGAGAGCGTTGCATGATGGGAACGAAGATAGCAATCCAAGGATAAACTCCCGGGGATGCGGGGAGTCGAGGCTGCGACTGGATTCGTCCCGGGAGGGGAGGAAGCTCCTCGCAAACAGGATTCCCGCTTGTGCAGCCCCGGTGCGTGTTTGCTCGAGAGTTCCGGCAGTTTATCCGGATTAGCGAGTTTGCTTTTTTTAATACAAGTCGCCCAAAGGTCGCCTTCCTACAGACACTCGTATGAGATTTAACCTCCTTGACCGCAGCCGAAAAAAGAAAATACTTCTGTTTCTCCTGACTAACAATTTGCCCTCCCCGGAGCTTTTACTCGCATTTCCTGATTAAAAAAATAGAATCAAATTGCACACATTGTGACATCCTACAGAGAAATTGGTAAAAGACATCTTTAAGTAGAAAAATAGCGGAGATAAATGATTGCATTTCAAGGTGAACCATGGATGAGTAAACCATACTTTAGCCCTTTCATCTTATCTTATATTCTCGAGATGAATAGTGCCCTGAACAGATTTTACCTATGGACTTATCTATCTTAACAGTCAGCTTTGAAAATCATTATGTGTCATCAAGTCAGTGCCTATTCTTAGCAGCCACATAGATTTTTTTTCTCTATAATGATCTGTCTCTAACCTGTTCTTGCAAGTTTTCCAGTGGTGCAAACATTGCCACAATGATCAAGTCCATTTGCCTTGCTCCTTGGTTGTCCTCTCTCTTTTCTTCCATCTTTCCCAGCATTAGAACCTTGTCTTATGTCTTGACATAATTTGTCCCAAGTAGGATAATGTCAGCCTGGCCGTTTGTGATTCCAGTGAGAATGCTGAGTTGATTTGATTTGGAACTTTTTTAGTTTTTTTCCCTTCTTTCACTCTTTAAGAAGCGTGTATGTGTATGTCCCTCCCAAATTAAAACATAAATTGTTCCGTCCGGAAAGAAGCACGGGAGACGCGGGTTCCAACCCGAACAACTCTTTATTTCAACCGCTAGGTAACAGGAACGGAACATAGCCCAAGCCACGACCAGCCCTTTATATAAGCGGCTAAGCATGCCGGCTTGTGGCCAATGACAGTATATTTAAATTCTTCCCCGCGTTTGGCGCTTCCCGATTGGTTCCTAAGCGAACACGATTCCCGTAAGTGGCCTTTTTCGGCCAATCAGAGATAAAGTACTTGGAACGTACCAAGTTCCATACAGAACACCCTCTCCTTTAGTTAGTCCAGTGTGGGTGACGTAGTCGCGGCAGGTAGGTGGGACTTTTCTTAGTTCTAGTTTGACCTGCGCGACTCGTCTTGTTTTAGGTCTTCACCTCAGTTGGCGACGGGATCGCTGCTTCTCGGTCTGACCTTCTCCATGGAACCTCTGAATGTGAGTCAGCATTAGTCGGCTCCTGCCTGGAGTCTCGTTGGGCCGCTCCCTCCCTGGCCACCTTCCAGGAAGGCCTCACTTCAATCTTCTGCTCCCGGACTTCTTTCTTGGGTTCATCTAACCGTGAGTGCTCTTTTTGTTTGGGTAGTATTGACGTTTTTGCAGAGTTTGTTTTGTTATGGAGGTTCATCTCTCCCTTTTTTAGTTATTTGTACTCCCCCCCATCCTTGGTTGTTTTGGTTCATGATACTTTTGGGTTCTGCGCAGGTTTTCTTTCGAGGTTGCGGGAACGAAGCTGGTTTTATGTGCCGTCTTCCATTCCCTCCCATCATCTAGCATTAGTCGGGATAGGACGGGGCCTGTGACTTCTGTGATGGTGGCTGGCAGCCATAGAGGGTCCCGTAAGGCTTGGCATAGACTAGGTGCGCCGATTTGCGCAGGTACGGTATTTGCCTTGGAGGAGTCGGGGGGCTTGTCCCATGTGTAGGTGGGGTGTAACTGTCCAGGTAGGACCGTAGTTTGCCTACCCTATTAACAGTTCAGCCCGGGCTTTTAGTTGAGTGCTACTAGGGTAATATTTTGCAAGGTTATGGAGTTGGTTGAGTTTGTCCTGCACGTCCCCTTGTCCATTCTCTCTAGGCCCTCCTTAGTATCCTAACCATGCCGTGTCGGCCCTGCCATTCGCAGCTGGATGGGCCGCGCGCAGTTAAGGCGTGACGGATTACCCTGGGCAGCCAGGTATTGTTCGAACTGCATAGCAAGGCGGTAAACTGAGGCCCATTGTCCAAAACCAGTAGATGCTGGTAGCCCATGCGTGCGCAAACAGTTGTCGAGTTGTTTCATGACAGCCTCGGTAGTTGTGGAAGCCATGAGGATGATTTCCAACCAGTTCGAATATGCATCGACTACAATCAAAAAAGGTGTTCCCCTTTGTTCGCCGCAGCGAAGTCAATGTGCACCCTAGACCGTGGACCCCAGGGAGTTTCCAGTCCCGTACTGGTGCATGTGGGGGGTAGGCCTCACCTTCTGACAGGCGTGCAGTGCTTTGCAACCACAGCATTCAATGTCTGTGTCCAGCCCTGGCCACCAGACATAAACTCATGGCCAGGGCTTTCATCTTAACTATGCCCGGATGACCCTCATGCAAGCCAACTGCCAAGACGGGTTTCTTGTAGGCTGCTTGGGATTATCACCCTGTCATTCAATAAGATGCACCCCTTTTCGATAGACCAGCTCAGTCTGTCTGGTACGGAAAGGTTTAAAAGTCTCAGTTTTTTTATTTTCCTCCGGCCAGCCTTTACCTACCCAGTTCAGTATTCGCGCTGTCAAAGGGTCTTTGGTTGTGGCTCTCGCGACATCGGCTGCAGTCAGAAGTAGCTCTGGGCAGGTCTCCAGTTGGAATGTGGAGGTAGTTGGAGCAGGGTCGTCTTCTTTGATGGGCCATGGGGAACGGCTCAAGGTCGTGGGCGTGTGAGATGGCTTTGCCAGGTCTATGTAGTAGCGTGTAGGAGTAGGCAGGCGAGGGAGGATTTAGCCCCACTATCATTCTAGGAGACAGAATGTTCGGGTGGTTGGCTTGTTTCCTCTAGGATTCCAAGGAGAGGCTTGTGGTCAGTTACAATTGAAAAAGGTATTCCGTAAAGTTACTCATGGAATTGTTTGACCCCGAGGCGACGATTGCAGGGGCTTTGCGATCAAGCTGGCTATAATTGTGTTCGCCGCTTGGAGAGCGTCTTTGAGTAAAAGGCGGACCGGTGCCTCTCTACCGTCTGGAAGCTGGTGACTCAGGATGGCGCGACCCCAAAAGGTGAAGCATCGCAGGTGACTGTCAGAGGCAGGGTGTTGCTAAACTGGATAAGAATGGTGTCTGACGTTAATAGGTCCTTAATACCTTGGAAGGCTCTCTGTTCCGCGTGTGGCCCCATGTCCAAGCGGTTTTTTTTTATCTAGTAGTCGATGTAGGAGTTCTGCTATTGTCGCCTTATGGGGTAGAAACACATTGTAAAAATTTATGAGGCCTAGGAACGCCTGAGATCGGTTTTATTTTTGGTCTGGGAGTGTCTTTGATAGCCTTACACTTCTTTTTGTTGGGTGAATGCCTTGCTCATCGATTAAATAGCCCAAAATTCGACCCAGTTAGTGGCCAATTCACATTTTTCTTCTTCACTTTTAGGTCTGATTTTCTAAGCAAGTTAAGACTTCTTTTAACCTGGTCTCTAGCTGGCTGGCATTTTTTGCTGAGACCAGTACATCATCGAAGTATGGGACGGCACCTTTGATTCCATTTAGTAGGCGTTCCATGAGGCTTTGGAAAACGCCTGGGCAACGCTAACACCGGAATTGGAGGCGGTTACATTTGAATGCCTCTCTATGCGTTACTATTGTTTGTGCCTCTGCTGTTTTGGATCAACTGGTAGCTGCTGATAAGCTTGTGCTAGGTCGATGGTTTGCGAATATTTTTCCTGCCTCTGCCTTCTTCTCCCTTGTTTGGGTTGGCAGTATGGAACTGTGTTCATTTTCCGCATGGTGCCTGCTGACTTTTTCGGCTGCTTCCGGCGGCAGTTGCAATGGCGTTGGCCATGGTTTGTTCTTGCCTGTTGAGTAGTTTGCTCTGAAGGGTGAGTCTTTCAGGCCAAGGACTACGTGGTCCCTCATAGCTCGTCCATGTTTTGAAACTCACATGCTCCTCCAATGTGTCTCAAGGCTGCCATAAAGTCTGCAATGGTTTCCATCCTCCTTCTAGATTGGAGACCACCGGTGCGTAGTGTGTTCGGAGCATTCGGTTCAGGTTGGACCAGGTCATCTGCTTGACATCTCTGGGTTCGCCAGTGCCTTCGACATTTTGAATACGGCTGGTCCGCAGTGTGTAAGGAAGACAGCCCTCTTCTTTTGATCTGAGATTTCTTCCATCTCGTTGCTTTCTAAGAACATAAGAAAGCGATCGATATAGCCGATTCAATCCTCCACATTTGGGTTGAAGGGTGTGGGCAGTGCGTTGTTACAGCCATCTCTTTTCGCTCAGTTCAGATTGCCGCATTCTCAGTCTCTGCTTCTACGAGATCCATCCTCGTCGCCAGTGTTCCGTCCGGAAAGAATCGTGTGAGACCGGGTTCCAACAAACTCTTTATTTTCAAACCAGCTAGGTAAGAAAACGGAACATAGCCCAAGCGCGACAGCCCCTTTATATAGTGGCTAGCCTGGCTGGCTCGTGGCCAATGACAGTTGTGTTCTTCCCACCGTTTGGCAGCTTCCTGGATTGGTTCCTAGCGAACCAATCCGTAAGTGGCCTTTTCGGCCAATTAGAATGAAGTACTTGGAACCTACCAAGTTCCATACAGAACATAAATGATCCCATTTCTCCTGTCCTGTTCTTGAAAGAAATGCTTTAAAAACCAGGAAACAGAATTTTATATCGTAAAACACTAAAATTCAAGCACAATACATGGAATGGTTTAGGGCAAGGGTCTTCAAACTTGACAAGTTTAAGATTTGTGGACTTCAACTCCCAGAATATCTGAGTTAACATGAGGAGGAGTTGAAGTCTACAAGTCTTAAAGGTGTCAAGTTTGAAGACCCCTGGTTTAGGGGGGAAAGCTACTCCAGTGCCGTTAATATATTTCACATTTTACTATGTATGTTTTTCTCACCAACCAAAACCCATTTTTAAAAGACACTAAAAGATTTCAGACAGTGCCCTCTACTGGATGAAAACTAAAATTCCATCATTAACTTGAGGCTAGCAGTCAAATCTCAAAATTAAATTGCCTAATTAAACTCACAACTCTCCATGTATTCCTACTTGAAGGATGACTCCATCTTAGTCTTTATTATTTTAACCATGATTGTATAAATAAGAAACATAAATAAGTATTTCTCCCAAGTAAATTATGTTGAGGTATAATACCTCCCAAGATTTATTAATACAGAATAAGTCCTGCATTCTAATTTAAAATTTTTCCATAATCATGCAATTGCGGTGATAACTAAAATATATTACATAGATGTTATATTCCTATGTGTATAACATCTAAACATAAATCAAGCCAAACAATTACACTGAATTCTCTATAAAGGGTTAATGTGGTTGTACAATAAGAAATATTGCATAAAAGCAAAATACCTCTTGAAACAAAGGATGCCTTGGAAATATCTGAAAATGCATAATGGCTGACACTAACTCTCCTAAATCTACTATCACCGTATTGTCACCCAATTTTGGCTGAGCTCAAAAAAGCGAGCAAGGTTGGAACAAGATAGTTCTTGGAAGGGAGAGCAACAAGAAATCGTAAAGCTAGTCTGAATGGTGAAATAGATTACAAACATTCTGGAAACGGCAGCAGCAAATCCTTTGCATTGACACAAAACAGAATTGGATGTGCCCATGAAATCACCGAAAAATAATTTAAAGTAATTTAAGTAATTTTGTTCAACATAAATTTGGTCGTGCAACATTTTAGGTTGGCGATTCCTACCTTAGAACATTTAAAAGTGTATGAACTTCAACTCCCAAAATCCCTAAGCCACCAATACCGGCAGCAGAATCCTGGGAATTGAAGTCCACATACCTCAAAGTTGTCAAGCTTGAAAAACACCGTTCTACATGTGAATCTGGATTGTAGCGTGCACCTAATCGTCATAAATGTGTCATCAGTATCGGCGTTTCCAGTCAAAAATGTAATCCTTTCCCCTTCTTTCATTCAACACAAAGCAAAAAAAAGAAAGAAAACCCCCAAATAAACCTCTTATTTCTGCTCCCCCTTTCTAACTATATTACCATCTTACTATGTTACTCTGTTACAGAGCATCTGATTTTGACACTGAACATGTAAACAAGCTAAATACACTACTAACATGGGCAGCATCCTGCCCACACGTTTTTATCTTTCTTGGTGACTTCAATCTACCTCATATTAACTGGACCCTAAACAAATGTACAACTGAACCCATACATGACATGCAACCTCTACAATACTGTAACAAATCTGGGACTGAAACAAATAGTAAAACCAACAATACTAGACTTAATAACTGCCTCAATCTCATCTTCTGCAATAGTTTGAATTCAATTTACGTAATACAAATTAAAAGACCCTTTTCCAACAGTGACCACCCACATGATTGACTTTTGTCTCACATATGTCCCACACACAAAAATCACAAACATAATTCCAATTATAACTTCAAAAAAGGCAACTATGATCTTACAGATATATGATCTCTCATCCCTTGATTGGCAATTTCTATTCACTGGATGCAGTACTCGTTGAAGAGCATTACAACATATTTTTACTTGAAGTCAAAAGAGTCATCAAACTATATGTACCATAAACATTTTCCCAAAACCAGAAAAACAAGATTTACCCCATAACAATAAGGAAGCTTCAATCCAAAAAGAGATCACTTTGGTGGAAAAACAAATCTGTCACATTGCCAAACTTCAAAAGCCTAATACAAAAATTTAATGCCACCAGATAAAGACGAATACACGCAATTAACACACATTAAACAAGAGGAAAACGCTATGCACCAATTCCACCCATGCTTTCTACAATTTTGTAAACAACAAACTGAAAGCTGCAAGGTCCATCCCACATTAAAGGACCTAATGGAAAAGACTGCAACGACAACACCATAAAGCCAACCTCTTTAAACACATTCTTTGGCTCAGTATTTGTAAACAGCAATGGATCATGCCCAGTATTTCCTAGTTGTACACAGACAACTACAATGATCTAATACATATTGATTTTACAGAAGACAATGTTGAAAAAAGCATGATGCATCTAAAACCATCTCTATCTATTGGACTGGATGGAATATGTGCCTACTTTTTAAAAAAAGTATCCACTGCGATAGCCAAACCTCTAAGCATAATCTTTGAAAAATCTTTCAGGAACCAGCTCCTTGCCAAACCTATGGTCACAAGCCATGGTCATCCCCATCTTCAAAAAAGGGAGACCGCCAGCCTAATTGAAAATTATAGACCAATCTCCTTATGCGCTGCATCACCTGTAAAGTCATGGAATCAATTATTAACCAAATCCATTATCCTCCACATGGAGACAAACAACCTACTCTCTAATAAATCTGGGTACAGAAAAAAAAACTATCCTGTAATCTGCAACTCTTACACTGGCAAAAAGCGAATGGACTAGCACAACTCGATCAGGGGAAAGCAACACACACAATCAACATAGACTTCTGTAAAGCCTTTGATTCAGTGGCACACAACAAAACTACTAAACAACAAATCTTATGGTATCTCTGGACAACTGCCATAACTGGATAGAGCATTCCTGTCAACAGACAACAAATGGTCAAAATTGGAAGCGTCCTATCAAATTCTGTACCTGTCAATAGTGGTGTCCCCCAAGGCGGTGTCTAGGACCAACTCTCTTCATACTCTACATACAATGACCTCTTGTGATCATATTAAGAGCAACTGTGGTTCTCTTCGCCTGATGATGTAAAGCTGTTCAAACACCACAGACAATACTGCTACCCTTCAAAAAGACCTCGACTATGTGTGCAGAATGGTCAAACAAAAATGGCAATTTGAAATCTTAACAAACAAATGGCTCTGTCTTACATATTGGCAAAAAAAAATCAGAAAAATAAATAGCAGTTGAATAGTCAAGACCTTGTTGATGATCCAAGCTCTGTAAAGGACCTTGGTATACTCATCTCTAATGATCTAAGTGTTAGAGCCCACTGCAACTACATAGCCTAAAAGGCATTTAAGAGGTGTTAACCTAAATCCTATGTAGCTTTTTTTCTGGTAACATCACACGACAAACTAGAGCATACAAGAATATTTGCTCGACCAATATAACTCGAATATAGCTCATTAGTCCTGGAACCACACATTAGGTATCTGATTTTAGCACAGTTGAGAAAACTCCAGAAATATTTCAGCAAGAAAGAGTTCTCGCCACTCCTCTATTCGTTGCAGAATATTCTTATGCCACACAGACTCGAAATTCTAGACCTGGAAAACTTAAAACTATGCACCTTCAGTCCGATCTAAGTAAAGTATATAAAATCATACATTGCAATGTTCTATCTGTCAATGAATACTTCCAGCTTCAACCATAACAACAACAAGAGCACACAAGTCGATACAAACTCAAGGTTAATCGCAACCAAAACTTGATTGCAGGAAATAGCAACTTCAGCAACAGAGTGGTCAAATGCCTGGAATGCACTACTGACCTTGTGGCTTCCTTCCCCAGACCCCAAAAACTTTAACCTTCGACTGTCTACTATTGACCTCACCCCCTTCCTAAGAGGTCTGTAGGGGGCGTGCATAAGCGCACCAAGGTACCTACCATCCCTGTCTTATTGTTTCTTTTATTTTTCTTATTTGTACCCATTTCATGTGTTCATAACTATGTTTCCACTTATGCCTATTATCTTGCAAGAGATTGACAAATCAAGATTCATAAATGAATAAAAAAGCAAGCAAGGTTGGAACGAGATAGTTCTTGGATGGGAGAGCATCAAGAAATCGTAAAACTAGTCTGGATGGTGAAATAGAGGACAAACATTCCGGAAACGGCAGCAGCAAATCCTTTGCATTGACGCGAAAAATAAAATGTGACGTGTCCATGAAATCACCGAAAAGTAATTTGAAGATTTTGTTCAACGTAAATTGGCAGTGCAACATTTTAGGTCGGCGATCCCCACCTTGGAACATTTAAAAGTGTATGGACTTCAACTCCCAGAATTCCTTAAGCCACCAATGCCGGCAGCAGAATCCTGGGAATTGAAGTCCACACACCTCAAAGTTGTCAAGCTTGAAAAAAACACCGTTCTACGTGTGGATCTGGATTGCAGCGCGCACCTCATCGTCAGAAATGTGTCGTCGGTATCGGCGTTTCCAGTCAAAAACGTAATCCTTTCCCCTTCTTTCATTCAACACAAAGCAAAAAAAAAGAAAGAAAGAAAGAAAAACCACAAATAAGCCTCTTATTTCTGCTACCCCTTTTCCAGCTCTCTCTCTCTCTCACCACCCCCCCCCNCCCCCCCCCCCCCCCCCCCGCGAAACGGCCCGGTCGTTCACGAGAATGGCGCGGATTCGGGCATGCGTGTTTGCGTCACTTCCCGGCAGGTATTGTCCGCGCCGGCGCTTTGCAAACCTTGTCGGAGTGACGTTCCGTTGGGTCCTTGTGCTCGCCTGCTGGTGGCCACGTCTCCCGGAAGGTTTTATCCGGATGCCTCTGCGGGCTGACGGTAACCCCGTTTGCCTCCTTTTCACCCTGTCTCGGTGTTCCGGGTCCGCTTTGGGCTCCTGGTTGAAGGGATCGTGGCAGAATCGGTGGCGAAAGAAACCCGAGGTAAGCAGAGGCCTAAAAAACCGGAGGGTGTGGGTGTAGGACTGTATGTGTCTGTGCGGGTCGCCTGAGCAGATGGAGGGGATCGGAGGGGCGGGAAAAGGAATAAAGACCCCCGAGAGTTTTTTTTTAGACCGTCTTTGGACTCGAGCTTGTCGTGATTTTCGCTCCTTCCTGCTCTTGTTGTGTCTGGGATCCCCACGAACTGCAGGGGAGGTTCAGCCAATGCAGGTTTTGCTAGCGTCATCGGTCAGAAGTAGCAGAGATCTCTTTACCTGTTGAAAGGCTGCCATGAATCCGGGAAAGATACAGATAACAAATAACAGGTAATCAGAGTTGGAAGGGACCTTGGAGGTCATCTAGTCCAACCCAAACCCCCCCCCCCCCCCCC
>BHFT01035389.1:15957-68276 GCA_004320025.1 Laticauda laticaudata
CCCCCCCCCCCCGCCCAAGCGGGAGATCCTGCATCATTTCGGACAAATGGCAGTCCAATCTCTTCTTGAAAGACTCAAGTGATGGCGCTCCCACAACTTCCCAGGGCAACTTCTGTTCCATTGGTGGATTGTTCTCACTGTCAGAAAGTTTCTCCTTATTTCCAGGTTAAACCTCTCCTTGGTCAGTTTCCATCCATTATTCCTTGTCTGGCCTTTGGGTGCCTTGGAAAATAGCTTGATCCCTTCCTCCTCTCTGTGGCAGCCCCTCAAATATTGGAAGACAGCTATCATGTCTCCCCTGGAGACAAGACAAGAGAGGCCCGGCCAAATAAAAGAGGAGCAGCCTTAACAGGGTATTTAGTGTGAAAAGCCCTAACAGGGTGATAGTGTGAAAAATGTAGTGTCATTCTCCTGGAGAAAGGGAAGGAAGGGAAGGGAAGAAAGGAAAGGAGGAAAGGAAGGAAGGAAAGAAAGAAAGGAAAGGAGGAAGGGAAGAAAGGAAAGAAAAAGGAAAGGAAGGAAGGAAAGGAAAGACAAAAACAAAGAAAGACAAAAGGAAAAGAAAGAAGTTAAGGATAGTTAAAAGAAGAAGGAAGAGCAGGAAAGGAAGAAGGAAAGGAAAGACAAAAACAAAGAAAGACGAAAGGAAAAGAAAGAAGTTAAGGATAGTTAAAAGGACAAGGAAGAGCAGGAAAGGAAGAAGGAAAGGAAAGACAAAAACAAAGAAAGACAAAAGGAAAAGAAAGAAGTTAAGGATAGTTAAAAGGACAAGGAAGAGCATCTGGCCCCAAGTGAAGTTGTTAGAAAGTTGGAGAAAACCTTTGGCAAAATAACATTGAATGCATGGATTGGACTTTTCTTTTTTATGGGGTAAATAGAAAGAATAGGCAAATTTGAGAACAGTAGACTAGTGGTAAGAGCTTCTGCAAATACCAAATGGACCTACAATTGTTCTTATTTCAGCTGCCTGGAATGCTACACTATGTTCCATTTTCTTATCAATTTGGCCTACCTTAGTAAGAGAGGGCATTACATTACAGTATTTGTAAATATTATATGGCCATGCCATTTACATGGTTTTCAAAAATTCTGTTTTCACATATTTTTTTTTTTTCTTTAAAGGAGAATATTTATAGCTCAGGGTTGAAATGAGGGTCCCTTGGTGCTCTCTGAACTTCCAGATGTTTCATTACCCAAACTAGGTAACATCATACTAACATAGAAGAATATTGAGGCTAGCATACCATAAAGTTTTACCTTTGTATGCAAAATAGAACTGTTTTCGGGTATGCATTTATGTGATCAATTGTAAAATGTAATTTATTTGATAGCAGAAGTTGATAAAGCCATAATCCGAGGATTTCTATGCTGCACATAATTTCTTCCAAGAGGAGAAAACAAAGATCACTACAGTCCCATTCACTACATATTCAATTCCAAATGACCTGGGATTGTAGAACAGAAGGAAACATACTGTATTTTGAACTCAGACACTGACTAGGAATAAACCTTTCAGAGATGATGTACCTCTGGCTCCCAGAAATAACATAACAAGGACTAGTTTAGTTTGACCTAATACATTAATCAGAAAAATGCAGCAGCTGCAAGGAACTTATTTATTTTTGGCAGAAAGATCACTGTTCTGATTTTGTAGAGGAAGGGCTGGCAGAACCCATGGGGATGGAGTTAAAAGAGGGATCAACCTAGAATCTCTACATAGCCATAAATCCAACACTTCATCTCCTAAATTCTTTTGATCTCTAACTCCTAGCAGGTGCTAACCATTAGTTGAGACTTCTTGTGCATTGACATGAATACAGTAAATCAGTTTTAATTGAATCTTCAGACATGAACATGATCTTTTACATCTGACTGATTTTACATTAGGAAATTGTGTGCATTTTGGGATTGCTGATAAGAATTAATAACTATATTAATATAATATGGATAGATTATCCATATATTACCCATATAGTAATAATGCAGTTAAGAATCAGAAAGGAAAATCACAATTGTTTCAATAGTTTATTAAATGAATGAAAGTTACATAATTTCCTGCATTATGCTTAAAGCTAAAGCAAATGAACTTTTTAATATTTTTGACTGATTCCTATTCATATTTCTGGCCATTTTTTCCAGTGGTAAAATATATGAATTTGTCAGATACAGATATGCCACTAGTATTATTTTGTACATGTTTTCTTGATGTAACTGTTTGGAAGTGAACCATCTGAATTCAGCTTCCTCCCTACATTTAACAAATTAGAAACATCCATGTTTGTTTTTTGTATAGCTTGGGAAAATTGCAGAGAAAAATTTCCAAGTGGATTATGTTCTGCATGTCTCCTAGTAATTGCCTGATACTAGCCAATTGCCTATTACTCAACCCCAAATCAATCTCCAGCAAGTCATTTATACTACCAAAACAACTGATTCCTGTTTAAGCTAAGGTATACGTTAAAGAGATGCCACAATCTCTTAGAAATCCAAGGCAAAGGATTCTAATTAATGAGCAAAAAATAAATATGATGTGAATTGAAGCTGTGGAATAGCTGACTATTCCACAGTCCTCTTCTAAAATATAAAGAAACGTTAGCATTTCTTATCAGTTTGAACCTATGCTGCTCAGCTTCCTTTTGACATCCTACTTTTGTTTCCAGGGATGGTGTACGAATGTATCTTTGACTTGTCTATAAAAATGTGGGAACACATACAATGCAGAATGGGAAAGGCAAACTATATTAATTATATTAACTACATTTCAAGAAACATTGCAATAATGTTTTTTGACTTTTAGTCTGACTGTGTGGTGTAACTTTTCTGTTCTTTGTATTTTTCCCCCAGGTTGAACATTGAATGATAAAATTCCGTATACTCTTTGATTTCCATTATGTCTTGGTTTGCTGACCTGGCTGGCAAGGCAGAGGACCTGCTCAATAGAGTAGACCAAGGAGCTGCATCTGCTTTAAGCAAGAAAGAAAATGCAAGTGGTATAAACTACGTTGATAGCCAGGGGGATGATGTCAGCGTGTATCCCAATCCATATAAGACCAGAGAGCAGCAGGGTCCTGCATCATCTACATCTAGCTTTATCTCATCTGCAGCTGAGAACATCAAACATCAGAAGGCAACAATTTTAGCAGGAACTGCCAATATTAAGGTAGCATCCAGGGCCTCTGTGGAAGGGTCTCCATCCATAGAGACAGCTTCTGTGTCCAGACCCTCTTTCCAATTTGTGAGAAGGAAAAAATCCGAACCAAATGATGAACTCCTGTTTGACTTTCTGAATAGTTCTGAAAAAGAACCTAATGGGAAAAAGGACCTGAAAAGGGAGAAGAACAAAGCAGCCACTGTTCAAAATCATTCTCGGACTTCAAGTATTAGCTCTGTGTCAGCAAGTTCACACAGCATCAAAACAGGGGAAGACCCTTCCATTCAAAGTCAAGGCAATGGTAGTTAAGCATAACTAAGGAATGTGTTAAGGATTCTTTTGAAGGGTGTTAATGGTGACAGGAACCTGGTTTGATATTGACACATTCAGTGTCATTCTGATTAGGATGGCTAAAGTAAGATTATATAAGCATATGGGTCACAGTTTAGGATGTGTCCTAAATTCTAATCAAAGCATCTGGATAGTTTGTTGAAAAGCCATGTTTACTTACAGGGGTTAATACAGAAGCTCTCCAAGTCCCCATTCTGGGAACTGCACTCAAAGGCACCAGGCTGCAGAACAGTGGTATAGATTACTACACATTCATACCAAGCTTCTTTTGTAAATTAGACATTGTCTGATTTCTTAATGCTTGTTTCATAAGCAGCATTTCACATAAATTAAAAAGGGGTGGAGACTGCCCTTTATGTAAATGATTTTCAAGGATCAAAACAGGTGATATAATCTGACTAAATATAATAATTAGATTAGTCCATGGGGAGCAAATATAAAAATATCAGAGTTCTCTATTTCCTTGGTACAGGTTCACTGAATGTATTATTTTTATAATTTTCTAGCAATTCCTGCCCCTCAAGAGGATGATGATGCAAGTTTAAATATTTAAATAAATATTTAGTCATTCAAATCCGTACTGAATGTGTATAGGCAAATCAGTGTTGCATTATTAATTCTAAAGGCTTTGTTTTATTTTTATTTTATTTTTTAAATTTCTCTAAAATTGCTGCAAATTATAAAATGCACGATGCACTTCTGAAACTCATTTAAATTTGAGGCCTTGCTTGCCTCTTGCAAACAGACATATGGGTAATTAAAATAGCAGTCCAAATGTATCTGTTTATTAATATGGCACACAATACTCCAAAAAGTTGGAATAAAAGGCAAAATGCCTTTTTAAGTCTTCCCTAGTAATAGGCTCCCATTTTACTACATTTCATTATTTCATGTAGGTGGCCATTTTTCCTTAGGATAAGAATGCATGATATTTCTAAGTGGTTTTCACCCTTGCTGAACTTTTGTTTATCCCTACAAAGACACTCTTTGCTAAATGAAATAAATAATACTGTGGGAACTGAACTAATGAAGCAAATAGTCAGGGATGCTTATTTTAGTAATTCTTTTAATTACCTGTGAAACTACATAGGTTTCTTTTGATCAATGTACTGACAAAAGTGATGTGACAGCGATAGGCAGATGGATACTCTTGAGACGATTTTGGTTTACAGCCCCCATCAGCCTTGGCCAGCATGGAAATTGTCCCTGAATTGTGAGAATTATAATCTAAAATATCTGGAAGATAACATTTTTTTCATTTCTAGTTTTAAAATGTACTTTGTTTATTACCTTTATTATTGCAAAGTTGGTTTTGTTTGGCAGAGTAAGACCCAGCCAACAGCAGGGGCTTTTGGCTTTCAGTGTGCTGAAATGAACAGCTTGTTCAGTTGTGTTTTGAGGCTTACCACTTTGCACACAAGTGCATTGATAGACCTTATATGTAACCTGCAATTTTTGCCTGCATTTTCCAAGATGGGAGACCTATCCAGCATTTGAATATCTTTAATTTTGTTGGTCATAAATTAAGAAGTCTTGATGTATGATCTATTTTTAAAATGTCAGATGTTTGATTTGTTTATAGCATATGTGGAGTAAGGATGCTTCATGTTTATATTAGTGCTATAATTATTTTGGTGATGCTTTTTTAATCTTCCTGTTTATAAGCTAATGTACAATTATTTATTGTAGCAATCCTATTAACCTCAATAGGTTAACCTCAACACTTTCATTAGCGATATAGTTTGTCATAGAAATTGAACAGAGAAAGAAAGAAAGGCTCTGTTAAATATGTATCTCTTTGTTTAGAGACATCTGATAGTTCCAGTTCTGGATTGGAGACTGATGTGGATATTAAAAAGGATTCATTGCAAACCCCAGAAATTAATCCCAACCTTACTCTTAATGACGGTAAATCACATGAACTGTCCAATCTTCGCCTTGAAAATCAACTACTGCGTAACGAAGTGCAATCTTTAAATCAAGAAATGGCATCATTAGTTCAGCGAGCCAAAGAAACCCAAACAGGTAGAAATGCAAGTTTGCACATTTTAAAAAATCCTTTGGTGGGTTGCTAGTCTTTTTAATCTGTTCACTCCAAATGGGAACCATCTTTTTTTTTCAAAAAAAAATAGTGGTATTTATCAAAACAAGGTATTTTGTGTTCTGTAGTAAAGTTAAATGCTAAATTATGGCTTTGAAGTAGACCAAATTACATTCTATATTTTCTTGTTGAGAAGATGTTGGGATGAACATATAGAAATGGGTTAAATCAGAGATTTCTAAAAGTATTCCACCCCCCTTGGATGAGCTCTTTTCAGTTTCATTATCTCCTATATAGCCAAATGTATATGTCTCATTTAGTAATTGACTTCCGCCTTTCTAGTGGTTTACTGGTTTTATATGTACCTGGTAAACCTGCCTATCCCTGATAATGCTATTGCTCCTTTCTGCCCTCTTAGGGAGATCAATTTTTTTTTCTCCATCCTTAACTGGAAATGCAGAGGGAGAGAGCCAAGTGTTTCATGCATGTAAAGCATGAGCAATGAGAATTCCATGTTCTACTTAAAATGTAATATTCCTTCTAATTAGGATTTGAGATAGAAAGTGCACCATGCTTTATCTACTTCTCTTCTACATGGATTCTTCCTTTGTTTCCATTGCTTGCTTTTCTATAGAACATTGCTTCAAGTGGCATAAGCCTTAATACAACCAGGATTGTCTGCATAAGCAGGATCTGAAGCTGATTGATATTTTCAAAGATTACTGTCATTGCAAATCCAGTGATCAAATTCAGGAGAAAAATGGAAGAACTCATGTAGGTTTGTAGAAGAATAAAAGGAGTAATGATTGCTTCCAGTATGACTTAATATCCTAACTGTAGTATTTTTATATTGTATATTTTGTGCATTCAAGTCAATCTTGACTCCCAGCTCCATGCAATTTCCACAGCAACTTTTTTGAAAGTGGTTTGCCTTCTTTCTAGAGTTAAGAGAGAGTGATTGGCCCAAAGTCATCCAGATATTTTCATGGCTAAACATTCTTCCATTCTTGGCCCAATTCCTTTAACCACCACACCAAACCAGTTCTCCAACCATGGTTAGATAACTGGAAACATGACTGAATTTATGTATTATACTAAGCCATAATTAAAGTCTGTTTCTGGATTTATAGGATATGTAAATCCAGACATTCTGGTTTAAGCATTATGGCAATTAAGCAATACAATTTAAAAAAACCTCTGGCTTGGGTCAACATATGAACTAAATAACTTTTTCTGATCGCTGACAGCATCATGTTGCGTACATAATAATAAGGACTATAAACTTACTGATATTTACTCAACTCAACTGTATAGAATTAACCAATGCCCGGGCAAGAGTTGAAAAATGGAATGCTGACAATTCAAGCAATGACAGACTTGTTCGGGCACTTCAAGCTCAAGTTGATGATCTGACTGAAGCTGCCGCTGCCAAGGATTCCCAATTGGCTGTCCTCAAAGTGAGATTACAGGAGGCTGATCAACTTCTTAGTTCACGTAATAAAGCCCTAGAAACGTTGCAGAATGAAAAATCAAGGTAATCAGCATCCATTGTGTCACTGTATTTATCTGGGATTTTTTTAAATTTAAGCTCAGCGCCCAAATAATTGTGCATGTGTGTGTGTATGTATGTCTGTATTCTGATCTTAATTCTCCATATTAAGGAACATTTACTTGAAATAATATGTTAATAGCAAAGGTATGTGTTGACATCTGAAAACCGTATCCATCAGAGGATTCCTATTTATGCTATTCTCTCTTCTTGAAAAGCATAAGGGGAAGGAATTAATGTTCTATTGTTTTTTTTCTTTGGTGGAGATTATTGCTTTAGTTTTTTCTGTGGATGTTTTGCTTACATTCTGAAAAAGAGTGTAAGCTTTGTTCATGTATATACATATACATACATGCATACATACATACATACATACATACATACATCAAAGCAGCAAAATTACTCAGTTAAAATATAATCCCAGGCATGATTTAAGTGTTTTCATTTCTTCCTGTGCTCTTTGTTTACTGCACCTCTGACATTAAATGGGAAAAATTATGCTGACATATCATGCCATGAAAATAAAAAAGAAAGAAGGCATTTTAGAAATTGAGGTGATAGGATCAGTACTACAGAGGTTAAGTTTCATTGTGATTTAAAACCTCTCGCTCTCCTTACCCAGCCCCCTTTCCACTCTTGCCTTTTTCTTGTTCAATAGAAAAATTGTTCATTAATTAAAAGTAATACTGAAAGAAGAAATAAGGATTGGATTAAATAGTTAAGTATTTCAAAAACAATGTTTCAGTCAGTAAATAGAATCATAGGGTTGGTAAAGGCCTTTTAGCCCATTGAGTCCAGCATCCTACTCAGAGCAAAATTCCGACTTAAAGTTGTCTAATCTCTGAACACATTCAATTAGGAGAAACCCACCACCTTTCTGGGTAATTGGTTCCGAATTGTTCTTACTGTTCAGAAAGGTTTTTTTCCTCATAAGATTCAGTTAGAATCAACCTTCCTGCAACCTAAATCCATTATTCTTTAACTGTATTCTGATGAGATAGTAAGCAAGGCTAGTCCCTTTATTTATTGTCTCATCCTTACAAATAATTGAAAAGGGGTTTGCATGGGTTTTTTATTTGTTTATTTAAAACATTTAAATGGCCACCCAACTTAAACCAAACTCCGGACACCCTTATAACCTTATCCTTATGACCCAAGGATAAAAACAGTATATAGAACAAAAGCTGTAAGCCAATACCAACACTGATGTTGGGAATGGCGAGAGGATGTCAAATGATGGACAGCGAACACTACAGAATATAAAGAAATAATATGTACACCACAAAGATAGATATCTTTGGCAGAGAAGAGCAACAAAGAGCAGAGAAGAGCAACAAAATTGATTAGGGGACTGGATGCTGAAACTTATGAAGAATGGTTGCAGGAACTGGGCTTGGCTAGTCTGGTGAAAAGAAGGACCAGGGGAGACATGATAGCAGTTTCCTAATATTTGAGGGGCTGCCACATAGAGGAGGGAGTCAGTCTGTTTTCCAAAGCACCTGAGGATCAGACAAGCAATAATGGGTAGAAACTGATCAAGGTGAAATTCAACCTAGAAATAAGGAGAAATTTTTCAACAGAGCAATCAAATCAGTGGAACGGCTTGCCTTCAGAAGTTGTGGGAGCTTCATCACTGGAAGCTTTCAGGAAATGACTGGATGGTATAGGGTCTCCTGCTTGGGTGGGGTGCTCAGACTAGATGACCTACAAGGTCCCTTCCAACTCTGTTAATCTGTTAATATGGATCTTAAAAGATGTTTCCGTAAATCTTTGTCCTCTACCTATACAGAATAATAAAGGATAATAGCGAAGGCAACAGCCTGCACAATCAGGCCCTGCAGACTCTTCAGGAGCGGTTACATGAAGCGGAGTCTACTCTTAGGCGAGAACAAGACAACTACAAGCAGATGCAGGTTAGATAGTGGACCTGGGGAATGCTGTTTAATTTTTTCCACCAATTGAAGAACTATATCACAGTAATAGAGACAAAGACACTTCAGATTTATTGGATCAGTATTTGTTGATACTGAAATTGAATTATATGTGCTTAGAATGAAAGCTCAGATATCTTTGAATACATTCTGTGCCCGAGTCAGGATTTATTCGAAAGATATCCACTCTTGTGCAAATTTCCTAAGCTTCAGTAACACTTAGTATTAGATTTAAAATGCAGTATGTTGTTACTGTTGAGACACTTGGCTAGTCATATCATCTGGAAGGCTGCCTTTCTGTCAACTGCTCATCCAGCTTTATGTAATGCCGGATTTTTTTTCTGAATTTAAGTGAGGTTTGGACTGAGAGTTTTTAGGGCCTTCTCTTTTTTCACATGGAGAATCCATGCATTCAGTGCCTGGAGGGAAAAAAATGGGACCTCACTTCCCATCTTCACCCTATGCTTTTCTGTACAATTGGACCAAAGATCAATTCCTGCTGCAGCTCCAAGAGGGTTTTTTACAAACTATGAACATGCTTGAAAACTAGGACAGACCAAATATATACACAGAGCAAAATCTTGGTTACAGTACATGTGATAATCATAAGTTTTAATCTTACCAGTCTTGAGTAACATTTATTTTGAAATTATTGGAATAATTAAAAATGTGGTTTTAGAGGTCTCAAAGTTTATCCTGGGAAAGGAGCAAAATTCATCTGTACCCTCATATTCAGGATGTATCTGCTGTGAAAAATCAAAATTGAGCCTACTTATCCCATCCTTCAACAGGGTCATCCGTCCGATTGTTCGTTCCCCCCCCCAAAAAAAAATAATGCTTTCCATTCAGATATCTGGATTTTAATTCTCAAAATTTCCAGGCTATAGAAATGGTAAGCTAGCAAACTTCAAACAGTATGTCTTAATCTGCCGTATCAATATGAAATCTCAAACATCAGTATTAAATAAGGGTCAGTCTGGGCAATCTGTTTTCCTTCCTTTTCCTGTGCATCCATTCACATGCATTTAGGCTTATAAGCTATTTCAACTACAGGTGGCCCTTAAATGGCATACTTGCAAGGACAGTAAGCTAGAAAAATTAAAGCAATAAATAATAACGAAATAGCACTTAGATTTATTTATCGCTTCATAGTGTTTTACAGCACTCTCTAAGCAGTTTTACAGAATCAGCATATTGCCCCAACAATCTGGGTCCTCATTTTATGGACCTCGGAAGGATGGAAGGCTAAGGCAATCGTGAGCCAATGACACTCAAACTGCCAAACTCTTTGGCAAACTCAAACTCCAAACCGGGAGCCAGCAGTCAGCAGAAGTAGCCTGCAGTACTGCATTCTAGCTACTGCCACTTCCATGGCTCTTACAAACACAACAAACATAAAACACAGTGAATAGCCAATAATGACTGATAAACGAATAACTAATAACAACTGATAACAATAAAATCAGAGTCCTGTGGCATTCTGCAATAGAAAGTCTTAGGATGAACCTACCTATCCACTCCTCAGAAGAAGGAAAAGAATCACTGCCAAATGTATGTCCTTCAGTCCTCAGAGATGGTCCAGAAGGATGCCATGATTGATGGTATCAAAAGCAACTGAGACATTAACTAGGACGATGAGAGCCAAACTTCTTCATCTCAATCCTGCTCCACAACATCTATGTTAGATCTAGAATTCTATGATCAGCACTACCATTTTACCTTAGTCAGTTATTTATTGGCAGATCGACATAAAGTATTTTTGCAGGTATGCATGCACAGTTGTTTATATCTCACCTTTTTTTTAGGCAACGAAGATACCTAATGTTCATTCTTCCCCCTGTTTTCCCCACAACAACCTTGTGACATGCATTGGGTTGAGAGAAAAGAGTGGCCCAAAGGTCAACCAGCTGGGTTTCATACCCAAAGTTGGATTAGAACTCACAGTCTCCTGATTTCTAGCCTGGTGTCTTAAGCAGTAGTCCAAACTGTTCTCTTTATTATTATGTTTGTTTATCAAGAATACATTAAACTAACAAATACAAGCATTTTATTTATTTATTTTATACTAAAACCAAATAAAACTTCCTCCATCAGAATGAATTCGCAACTCGCCTGAGTAAAACGGAAGCTGAATGTCAGAATTTGGCTGAAGCCATAACTGCATCTGAGAGGAAATACGTGGAAGAAAAACGGAAATCAGAGGAATTTCAACAGCAAATTAAAGTAGCCAAAACTAGCTGGGAGTCTGCTAAGCAAGAGTTGGTGGACTATAAGCAGAAAGCCACGCGCATACTCCAGGTAATACTCACCACAGTAATCCAGTTCAACAATGTCCTCCTGACATTGCTAAACAAACAAAAGGGGAAGGCTGTCCTATAACTTAAAGTAACAAACAGATGCAATTTGTTAATAAAATAATAAAATATAAAAGTGTTAGTTAGGTTTGTATTTTAGTATATTTTGAAAGGACTAAAAATATTAATATAAATCACTAATCACCGGAAAAAATCCTTGTTAAGGAAATTTTGCATTCAATATAATTTTATATTCAATTTGAAAAGTTTCAACAGGATTTTTATTAAATGATATTTTCAGGCAACCTGATGTCATGCACTTTTGCTCACATTTGCCATATTTTTGATTTGAGATCGGGAATTTGTTTCCCACTCAAATGGGGATTCAACTCCAATTCCCATCAATTTTATGCTCCACGAGCAGTAGTAGTGAGAGATTAAAATTCCAATTACCGCTAGAGGTCCATAAATTCCTCACCTTGACATTTAGGCAATTACAAATGTTAAATATGGAAACTTTGTGTTCCAAAGCAAAGTATTGATGCTGAGCACAAATAGGGTTCCATTACTGTATTTACATTCTGCCTTTTGGTTACAGTTAACAAACTAAGGATTGTAATGCAATTTCACTTGTCCTTGATTTTGTCTTTGCATCTCAGTCTAAGGAAAAGTTGATAAACAGTCTAAAAGAAGGCTCCGGTATTGAAGGTTTGGATAGTCAAACAGCGAGCATTATGGAGTTAGAAGAACTGAGGCACGAACGGGACATGCAAAAGGAAGAAGTACAGAAGTTGTGGGGCCAAATGCAACAGCTGAGAATTGAACTACAGGATATGGAAGCACAGCAGATAAGTGAAGCTGAGTCCACAAGAGAGCAAATTCAAGATTTGCAGGATCAAATTGCAACACACAAAACAGCCAAACAAGAAATAGAGGCTGAACTAGAGAGGCAGAAACAGGTAAATATTGGGAAGAGTTGAAATGACTTGCTGAGTAGTATTTCAGGAGTTTCCCTCTTAAATCTCATTAAAAATTAATATACATTGATATATTTGGGGGTTTATATATGGAAAAGATATACATTGCTCAAAAAAATAAAGGGAACACAAAAATAAGACATCTTAGATCTGAATAAATGAAATATTCTTATTAAATACTTTGTTCATTACATAGTTGAATGTGCTTACAACAAAACACACACAAAATTAGCAATGGAAATCAAATTTAGCAACCCATGGAGGTCTGGATTTGGAGTTACACTCAAAATTAAAGTGGAAAAAAAATCTACAGGCTGATCCAACTTTGATGTAATGTCCTTAAAACAAGTCAAAATGAGACTCAGTAGTGTGTGTGGCCTCCACATGTCTGTATGACCTCCCTACAATGCTTGGGCATGCTCCTGATGAGGTGGTGGATGGTCTCCTGAGGGATCTCCTCCACACCTGGACTAAAGCATCTCCCAACTCCTGGACAGTCTGTGGTGCAACGTGGTGTTGCTGGATGGAGCGAGACATGATGTCCCAGATGTGCTCAATTGGATTCAGGTCTGGGGAACGCGGTGGGCCAGTCCATAGCATCAATGCCTTCGTCTTGCAGGAACTGCTGACACACTCCAGCCACATGAGGTTCAGCATTGTCTTGCATTAGGAGGAACCCAGGGCCAACCGCACCAGCATATGGTCTCACAAGGGGTCTGAGGATCTCATCTCAGTACCTAATGGCAGTCAGGCTATCTCTGGCAAGCACATGGAGGGCTGTGTGGCCCCCTAAAGAAATGCCACCCCACACCATTACTAACTGCCAAACCATCATGCTGGAGGATGTTGCAGGCAGCAGAACGTTCTCCACAGCGTCTCCAGACCCTGTCACGTCTGTCATATGTGCTCAATGTGAACCTGCTTTCATCTGTGAAGAGCACAGGGCGCCAGTGGCAAATTTGCCAATCTTGGTGTTCTCTGGCAAATGCCAAATGTCCTGCACGGTGTTAGGGTGTAAGCACAATCCCCACCTGTGGACATCGGGCCCTCATACCACCATCATGGAGTCTGTTTCTGACCGTTGAGCAGCCATATGCACATTTATGGTCTGCTGGAGGTCATTTTGCAGGACTCTGGCAGTGCTCTCCTGTCCCTCCTTGCACAAAGGCGGAAGTAGCGGTCCTGATGCTGGGTTGTTTCCCTCCTACGGCCTCCTCCACGTCTCCTGATGTACTGGCCTGTCTCCTGGTAGCGCCTCCATGCTCTGGATATTATGCTGACAGACACAGCAAACCTTGCCGCAGCTCGCATTGATGTGCCATCCTGGATGAGCTGCACTACCTGAGCCACTTGTGTGGGCTGTAGACTCCGTCTCATGCTACTACTAGAGTTAAAGCACCACCAGCATTCAAAAGTGACCAAACCATCAGCCAGAAAGCATAGGAACTGAGAAGTGGTCTGTGGTCACCATCTGCAGAACCATTCCTTTACTGGGGATGTCTTGCTACCTGCCTATGCTTTCCACCTGTTGTTATTCCATTTGCACAAAAGGCATGTGCAATTGATTGTCAATCAGTGTTGCTACCTAAGTGGACAGTTTGATTTCATAGAAGTGTGATTGACTTGGAGTTATATTGTGTTGTTTCAGTGTTCCCTTTATTTTTTTGAGCAGTGTATATTGGAATTACCTAATTAAAAGAAAAGCCTATATGTGCAATGATGGGTATCAACATTGTTAGTATTATTGACCAAATACCAGATCATGGACGATATGTACTGTTCCTTAATCAATGCTTCTGCGCATTCTTTAACCCCCAATTGTATTTTTTTAGTGCAATGTGCCACACAAAGGACAAATACATCTCTTAGACCAGAGTTCCCCAACCTTTCTGGGTTGGTGACCCAGAAGGGAGAAGGGGGCGGGCGCCTTTACACGTGCATGTATGTGCATGAACAGGGCCACAGGCGCATGTTCAAACAGCTATGAACATACAACCTTCTCCGCAATACTAGCACTTACACAATGCTCGCCGCAACACTAGTGTGAGTGCACACAACACGCACACTGGCCAGCCATTCACATGGCCCAGTGGTCAATAGGCCACTGCCCTGTAGCGGGCCCATAGGTTGGGGACTCTGGTCTTAGACCAATAGGGATTATTCCTAGAGCAGGGCTTTATTTTATTTTATTTTATTTTATTTTATTTTATTTTATTTTATCTCATCTCATCTCATCTTATTTTATTTTATTTTATTTTATTTTTAAAGGAAAGCATAAATAGCCTCTTAGCTTAAGGGGGAGACAGATACAGGATTCTGTTTTAAATGGCAAATTTTCTTAGCATCAGTGCAATTTAGAAAGTCAACAATAAAGGTAAATGTTCTGTTAAGTCAACTTCAGTCTTGGTGGCTTAGATTCATCAATGTAGCTTTGCTAACACCAATTTATAAATGGTTTGCCATTATCCAGTCAACTCGGGATAATGTGCAGGTTTGAAATGAGTTATTGTTTATGTTTATATTATGAGTTATATTGTGTTTATGGAGCTCATAATGTACATAACTGCTTATTTGGGCAAACTAAAACAGAAATTTTTCATTTGGGTGCAACTGTAATTAACTGACAAAACTGATCTCTAGAAATTGTCACAGCAATTGGTTTTCCACAGAAATTTCTGTAAATACTATTCAATTGAAAATAGGTCTCTTTTCTTGTACTCAGTGGATTTTATTGTTTTTGTGAACAGTTGTAGATGAAATATCAAAGGCAAGGTGTTTAATTTACTTTCCCTGATTATTTATCTTGGAGGATTACCTGTTTCACAAGACACTCCATATTAATTTGACAGGGTTGAATTGAACTAATGAAAAAGCAAAATATGATTGCTTTCAAAAGATAATATTAATTCTGTATCTTGAAGCCATATGGTGGTGGTTTATGATAGCTCTTCATGTTTAATCCATTTTTTTTGTTCTGGGATAAAAAATTCTTTGAAATGAACTGAATCTCATCTGTTTTGTTTGTGTTGGCATATAAGCACTAGATCTAATTCCCTCGAGTATTCCTGTTTTATTTATTTAGTGGAGTTAAGTAACACTTTGGATAAAGGATACAAGAATGAATATATTCATGCTGAAACAGTGCAAAAATTAAGATCGGGAGGTTTGAGACAAAAACAGTATTCTGTCTCTGAGGAAACCCCCTTGCTTATTTTACAGGTTTGTAGGAAGAAGCCAAACTGTGGCACCTGGTCTGTAAAAACAAACACGGTTGCAATATTTTTGTCCAGTCCTCAGCATTAATGTCATACGGGATTGTCTTTTGTTTACTGTAAATTTGCCATCAATCTTCCTTAAATCTTAGTCTTCTGCAGTTATTCAGGTTGTATTTGATATATTAAAGATTGATATATTAAAAGAGTGCTGTAGCTTTTTTTTTTCCTCCCATGATTATGTAGAAATGGCTTTGCAGTAAGTAGATATTGGTTCTGCTCACTCAGGGGTATTAGGTTTTTGTTCATTTTTACATATGTAATTACTATGTGTCCTCCCTTCTATTCAGAAAAAAACAAATGAGACAAAAAAAAACCAAAGCCATAAACTGACAGCTTTTTATATTTTCAAATAAATGTTGAAACTGCTCTCCACTACTAATACTGCTTTTTGTAATGAGTTGCCTGAATCTAGGAATTTCTAAATGTACGTTATGGTCTTAATATAGTGTTTCACTGCTTCAGCAATGCCTTTTCAGTTGCAGAACTGAAACTCACAAGAAAGTGAGTTTCTAGTTGTAAACACAAATAGGTCACAGTAGTACCATTGTGTTTTGCTTTTATTGTTACATTTAATATATTAATTGCTGCTGGACATGCTTACTTCCAGGAATTACGCTATACTGAGGAAGAATTGTACAGGACAAAGAATTCTCTGCAAAGCCGAATAACAGATAGAGAGGAGGAGATTCAGAAACTAAGAAATCAGGTAATGGATTAGCTTAACAATTTTGCAGTCAACATTTTTAACCATGCCCCTGTAACATTGCACCAGCTAACCTTGAAATTAGCTCAACTGTAAGGATTTATTTTTAAAAATATTATATATATCTTTTCTTAATAAGAATAATCAATTAAAAAGAAAAATCTTAAAATAAGGGTATAATGACAGTCAAATCACTTTATTTCAAAATTATGCCATCTCAGGCAGATCATTCTTTGGAGACAAAGCTAGATAGAATATATGTCCAACATTTGGATTTATGCTTCCGGATTGACAAAGTTTTAACAAAAAATGAAAGTGTTCACTTCTTTTTCTTCTGCCAAGCCTGACCTCTCACATTTGGGTTGGTGGTAGAAATGCTGGGTAGAGCATGGTGTGTGGAATCTGCTCACCTCCAGCCCCATGCCTCTTCTCTATGCCAAGTTTTTTCCAAAAATGGAAAGGGTGTGGGAATGAGACCTGTCAAATTCTGCTGCCTAATAGTGTTTTATGCCTATTTGATAGCAAATCCTGATCCTTCCTCCACTCCCAGCTTTTCTGAGGGAAAGAATTCTGGGCTGTGTGCTTCTCTAAAGCAGGGATGTCAAACACTGCCACGGCAATGTCATGTGACATATTGGGACTTGCCTCCCTTCGCTAAACCAGGCGTGGGCAAGGCCAATGTAGGGACGCATCTGGCCCATGGGCCGGGAGTTTGACAGCCCTGTTCTAAAGCAAGGGCATAGAGCAAAATGCAAGTCAAGGCGTTTCGTTCAAACCGCACTCATTCCAATGAAGGTGCTTCTCTTCCAATAGTACTTTGTTCACTCTGCAGCTAACGAACAAAACATTGAGCAGCAGTAGCCAAACAGAGTTAGAGAATCGGCTGCATCAATTGACAGAGACGCTAATTCAGAAACAAACCATGCTGGAGAATCTCAGCACAGAAAAAAATGCTTTAGTCTATCAGCTGGAACGACTGGAGCAGCAGCTGAAGACTGTCCAAGGGGCTTCAACAAATGGCTCCTCCATTAATATGGCAGGAATTGACAACAGTGAAGGTAAAATGAGAAATGAACTGTTTGTTGTGAAAATGTATATCCCGATAGATTGGAAAGCTTAACACAGTTTTTCTCAACCTTGACAAGTTTAACTTGGATGGACTTCAACTCCCAGAATTCCCCAGCACAGCTGGCTGGGGAATTCTGGGAGTTGAAGTCCACCCATCTTAAACCTCCCAAGGTTGAGAAAAACTGGCTTAACACATTAATTTTGATACTCCTGCTATGACACCAATCAGTCCTTCCAATCAAATAAAGGAATGGAACAGCCTCCATTCCATTCCTTTATTCATAGTTTCCTTTTTCTTTCAGCAGCCTCTGAGTTTCTCAGTCTTTGCATGGTTTCTCTTTCCTTTTCTCTTCTGCCTTCCCAATATTTTCTGATTTTTTTTTCATCTTCTAGTATTTTCCTCTCATACATATAGATGAGCCGTTTTCTTACATAAGAAAAACTGTCCAGAATCATCTTATACGGGAGATGAGTGGAATAAAAGTTTAATAAATAAAATGCAACAAAATAAGCAATGAATTTCACACCTGAAAACCTATGAAATTGAGACAGTCATGGGCTCCATGTTACAATGAAAAATTACTGTTTACCTCAGATGGCTTCATTTTATAGTACTGAGAGAGTTTTCCCAAAAGATTTTTGCTATTACATGATTCTTAATGGGCCACTATACTTCCGATAATATCTTTGCAACCTGTGTTCTGCAGTGAGGACATTTTCAGACGTAGATTGCCTGACCTGTGGAGTATTTCATTAAAATAAAATTGAAATGAATGCAGAATCCTCACAGATTCATCCAAAGTCCTTTTGAATATGTTTGAAATTTCTGTTCTGACAAAGCGGTCATGATAAAATACAAAACATTATAAAATCACTCATCTAATTTGGTCTGCTACTTTGCTTTCTCATAATATCGTCATACTTTATGTAATGAATATTTATTGTAGTTTATGCATCATTTTTACTGCTGCTAATGGCTTTTTGAATTATTATTATTACTCCAGGTACTCGCATGCGAAATGTTCCTGTCCTTTTTGGTGATCTCGATGTGAATGCAGCGGGAATGTATGGCAAGGTTCGCAAAGCTGCAAGTACTATAGACCAGTTCAGGTGAGGAGAAGGCAGAGAATAGAAAGATTGCTTAGAAGAAGCAATTATGTCCAGGGAGAAGATCTTTGAAAGAAATCTTGATCTTGTAGTGGATATCTTGATTAAAATGTTGAACCAATATCTAGGTCTTGTGGAAAATCTGAATTATTGGGATGTTTGGAAAATGAATTATCAATAAAACTTGCAATATAGTAGTAGTAATGTAGTAATGTCTTTATGCAACTCTCTGGTGACACAGTTACGCTAAGGTATTTTCTAATATTTTAATTGTAATTGATTACAGCATTCGTCTTGGAATCTTTCTGCGTCGATATCCCATTGCAAGGGTATTTGTAATCATTTACATGGTGAGTTTGCTTAATGTACTCATAAGGCAACATATGTAATTTTCATTACCTCATATTATTTCATTTTTATCTGATATGCAATGAATGAAATATACAAAACAGGTAAGGTATAATTGTAACCGCTCGCTATAAATCTAAGTAACATAAAAGTCAACTGGGTGACTTTGGACAGGTCCTTCTCTCTCAGTCCCACACACCTCAGTGTTGTTGTTGTGGGGAAAATAAGAGTAGGAAGGTGTATTGGATATGCCCACCACCTTGAGTTATTTGTACAAATAAGGGTGGGATAAAAATAAGAACTTACACAATTTACTACTTGTAATTGTGCAGCAGGATGGAATTAACGCAAACTTGCCTTTTAAAGAAGATTTTGCATATTTTTTTGTCTTTTTATATACTTCATTGTCATCTCAAGCGATAAAGTCTTTAAAATTCTGTAGCTCTTTATCCCAAAAGTGCTTTTTCAAAAGGCAGCTGGACTTTGTCTTTCATTGATGACATTTCGTTTATTCAAGAAGCTTCTTCAGTTCAGAACTAAACATCTTCAAAGAAAAACAAAGCCCAGTTGCCTTTTGAAAAAAAGGCAAACCTTTGGGACAACCATGACCTGGATGATTGAGACTCTCCATAGACTCCATAGCTCATTACATTTAAAGTGTAACTGATGGCAGTTATGGTTACTTTAAACATGTAGTCCTGCTTGTGAAAGAGCAATACAGACAGCCCTCTCCTTACATTCCACGAGGCTGTTCATTCAACTATGAAAAACTCTACAGTTTTTACCTTACCCACTACACAAAGGAAGTGCATTGCAAACTAAACCCCTCAAGATCAGCGAACAGACAGGAGAGGGCAATGTCCAGTGGCATCTACTCAGCTTCTCAATGCATGATAGTGTTACCAAGTGTACATATGCTCACACTGTAAATTCCCTATTCTGCTTTCTTCTGTCTTCTGGAGCATTCTAGGTTTGGATTTCAGACTGGTTTGTTTATATCAGTGAATGTTTGTAATTCAAAAGTTCAGAAGTAGATGACTTCTATTCAGGGGGGTTTCAACACACAGGATGTGGGTCATCTGGTTCTCCATGTGAGGGCTTTTCTATAGGATAGCACAGCAGGTCATAACAATGAAGGCAGCAGACTGCATTTTGGATAATGATCCATATTTAGGTCCTGATGCCTTTGGTTCCTGTATCAAAAAAAAGATAAGTTACTCTCAAATCCAATACAATTCCTGATACATGGACATTTTTGTGCAGTTTTCTTGACTTGAAATGGAATTTTTTTTTTGTCACTGCCTTCTTAAAATAATATTATATTTATTTGGCTTCCCAATCTTGTCGGCAGTTTAGCCATGGATTTCTCAAATGGTTCTCCATTCAAGTAGGAGCAAGCTTTCTAGATCAGTCATATTGCTTGCAACCAATTCGCACATCAGACTATATGATTTATTTTGATGTAAAGTACCTTGCATTCCTATTTTTTTTGGTCAGGTCCTGCTTCATCTTTGGGTCATGATTGTTCTACTTACATACACACCAGAAATGCATCATGATAGTCCAAGTGGAAAGTAGACCAGACTGGAAGAGACTCATCCATGCAATATGACTGAATGGGAAAAAGAATCCAATAAAGACTCTTTGAAGAGAAAAGCTTTTGTCAATATTTGAACAACCATTACATCTTTTCTTTTGCTGCTTGAGAAAAATTAAATAACATGGGATCTAAGATTAGTAGCTGTAAAAACAAGCAACTTCTTCAGGAAACTGCTGCTGCCACCTTCATCCCTCTTTTTGTAGCACATTCATGTAAAAACATATATATACATAGAAACCTGGTTTTAAGACTATAGATGTAATTGTAACATAATGTATTTTTGATTCTACAGGAAATGGGGCTATTGTCCAAAAAATAAATGTACTTAAAAGCTGAGAAGCAGCTTTTACTCTGTTTTTTTCCCTTTAGTGCACCTTTAACCTTTGTAAATATTAAAGTGTTCCATATATTATGGATTTGACAGCTGCTTTGCAGAATGCTTTTCTTTAAAAAGCTTTAATGAAGAGAATAGAGATGATGCGGTCCTTAAAATATGGTTCTTCAGCATATCAGAAATTTATTTTCCATGATAATGCAGAAAACTTGTTGATGCTTATTTTAATTATCATGTACAATAGAGCACAAAAAGAATTGTAAAATTCAGTGCCTTTTGATCTTTGCATTTTTGACATTGTTATTGCCATATTAAAACTTATTTTTTCTTCAGATTTTCATAGCATTCATCTTAATACATAGGTCCTTAATAGAATGTTTATTTATAAACTGCAGAATATTATTGTTGTTATTATTTATTTAATCTTCAATTCGATTCACAGTCTGGGACTGGTAAAAACAGTTTAACTCCTAACCAAGGACCTAAGAGCTGTTAAAGTAACGTCTGAGTAGCTAGGCAGTTCCAAGTAAGGTGGGTTTTTGCAAAGTCAGAATATTCAGGTCTAATAAGTTGAAAATTTTGGTATTGCTCCAAGGGCTCCTATTACTATTGGTACAACCATTGATTTCTTTCTCCACAATCACTCAATTTCCATTTGCAAATCAAATATTTCATTATTTTTTACTACTAGTACTATAATACCGGAATTAGTATTTTATGGCATTGTTACATCAACCAGGAGATTGCAATGCTTTGTTTGCCTGCCAATTTACTAGCTCTGTTGTGGTACATGCACGCTTCCCAAGGTGCACCTCAGGAGGGCAAGCTAGCTTTACACCAGAAAGTAAGTTGAACGGGTCTTCCTGCAGTGTCATCCAACACCCTCTCCCCCCACCCAAACCGCCTCACAAATGGGCATCGCAATCAGGAAATCAGGAAACCCTGCATGCATCTGGCCGCCTGCATAAAGCACAGCCCGTGTCAAGGACAGCAAGATGTTAACAGTTAATTGGCTTAAAAGTGGCTCTGAAATGTACTTTCGGCAGGATCTCTTGTAGGTGTGGTTTCAGTCCTGTCAAAAACCGTTCAACTGTGTAATAGCCAAACATGTTGAAGCAGCTTAGCCAAAGGGAGAGAGTTAAAAGGGCTTTTCAGACTAATGCTAAAGTTGAGAGCAGAGCTTCTGTCCCATTCATAATATGAGAATACATGAATGGTATTCTCAGGAAAAGAAAGCAGCAGCTCAGCATTTCTGACTCACCAGACTTTGGTATCTAGTCATTAAAAAACCCCACTGATTTAAAACCCAGCTCATCAGTCAAATAAGCACATATATTTGATAGCCAGGTGTTTATAATTTTTATTTATCTAATGAATACAGCTGCCCATGCCACAACACAAAACTAAATAAATATCTAAAATAATTATTAACAAATATTGAAACATTAAACTATAAAAACAACTAATAGGCGAAGGGATGATAATAGTAATGGAGCCACCTGACCATTTCACCCATCCGCTGGAGTCCCCAATCATGCCAGCATATCTAGGTTCCCTCCCCAAAGCTTAGAAGCAATGAAGCCACCCTCAACTCAAGAAGTGTGGAGAAGATTCACAGCACAGAGTCCATAGGCCCTTAAGTTTATATCAAAGGACAAATCATATAATCACAGGCTTTTCTAGTTCTGTGGTTGTTCTTAGATACTGTTTTTAGCTAAAGAGTTTACTCTCTACTTCAGGACTTTTTTATATGTTACGATTGACATAGGATACTTACAAGGTATCAGTCTTAAATGTGTAACTTCAACATTTCTGTCCCTCATTAGCTGAGAACCTTAATTAGGTTAGATTCTGTCAGGCACAAGCAACCAAAATTACTCATGAAAACACTTTGAACTTTATTGTTTAGCGCCTATGTTGCAAGAATCTCACCAAACTGCTTGCCTTCCCCTGGGAATAACCAGATAAGGTTTCGTGGATTCTGGGGGAGATCATGCTTATGCCATTTTCAACTATGTAATAACACCAAGCTTGGCTCTTGCTTGACCCTTCCCTCCAGCCTAGTTGCCAATTCCCCCACAGATCTAAATACAGGTGTCTTAATGATGAATACACACATGTATATTGTTCATACATTATGCAACTGCTACACAAAATATTGTGATGTCTCTTTTTCCTATGGCATTTATCAATGTATACAGGATATAAGTAATTGCATAAGATCCAGGCTATAAGTAGCACTCTTTTTCCCTGCAGTAATCAATAATTCAAAGTTGTTTCTGTATCCACTAAATACTAGGCTGGAGAATGGGAGAAAACTTTGATCAGATGTGGTAAAATAGTGGTATTAATGTTTTCTATTATTTGCAAAACATGTACCAGCAGCCCGTATTCAAAATAGCACCATTCTTATCAGAGGAGGAAGTTCAATAACGCTTCTGCACCTAATGGGGGTGGTTTCTTTTCCACTGGAGGGCATCCCTGTCACATATTCACCTTTCCTATGCACAGTTTTAACATGGAATTAGAGCAGATAAAGCGGCTGAAATCAGTTAAATATCCTTTGGTCTGAATATGTTGTAAATCTATTCTTCCAAGAAATCTCTAGCATATTTAGTAAGAAACACCACAATCACAGCCATTTGGAAAGACAAAGACATTTTTGCTTTTAAATGCAAAAATGCTATTCTCCGGGCCACACACACAACCTATAACTGTTATATTATTTTGCCTTTCTTGAAGAAAGAGCCAGAGAAGCATAAAAAAAATAATTATAAGCTGTTTTTCATGGAGATAGTTTTCACTTTAAAAAAATAGAATTGAAACTTTCAGGTTCAAGTTTGCTCTTATGCTGACTATATAACCTTGCTGTTCAGCTTGCTGCCATGGTGACCACATAGGCTTTTAATCCATAATTTATAATTATTACAATAAATCTTCCTCATCATTATGTCTCACAGCAGCCTTTCCGAAGACACCTATTTTCCCCCCGAACAAATAGCATGACAAATTTCTACAAATACACTGTGACAAATATATGGCTTAGAAAAGCAGAGGAGAAGTGCCAGCAAAATATTTGATTTTACTTTACATGGAAGGGGGAAATGAAAAAAATTGTTATTAATTCATAATCTATAGAAGTTCAAGGGACGGGATACTTTAACCATTGTTCATCTCATATATGTAGCTGTCAGTGCATCTTGTAAACACTAATAGTTTTCTCTCCAAGTGCTAAACTTTAAACGAATTCACTCTACTGTCTGAATATTAGTATAGACTTGAAAAAAGACAACAAAGGAATATTCCAATTTGATTTCCAAAGTGGGTTGTTGGGCAAATAATCTGTTTGAGCCAACTAAAAGTATGGTGGTCTGAAAAATCTAGATATTACCTGCCAACATTAAATCTGCCAGCTTAAAAGTCTTCTATAATATTCTGTTCATGACCCACAAGGAGGCAGAATGCACCTAATGGTAGCCTATTCAATGCTAACCAAAATGGAATCATATTATGATTCAGTATTGTGTATGAAGAATTATTTGGTTCAAGAATAAACAATAAAGATGAATCAAGAATAAAGATGAAATTCATACTTCTGAGTATTTCCTTCATTCCAGATCAACCTTATTCATAATTTCATTTTCAATGAATTCATTATTTTTTAATAATAAGGCTTTCCACTGAAAATGAAAGTCTGGATTAAGTGATTAGAAACGTCCATTTTCACAGCAGTACTCTGTAATCTTTACAGATGACATATCCATAATTTGGATTAAAGAAATTCTTATGCATATTTGCTGAGCTAAACTATCTTAAAATGAATCAGAAAATGGGGGACCATTAGCATAACCGATGTATCATTGAATAGAGGTTACAGCACAACTGTACACTGACTTTTCTTGTATTTTTCCATTCCTTTTTAATGAACCTTTGTTTCTTTTCAACTGTTTGTACATGTTCAGTGAAGTAAGGATGTATCAACAGATATTCATAACATTTAATAGTAGTAGTAGTAGTAGTAGTAGTAGTATTTATACTCAATAGTCCTAGGGAAGCGGTATTTAACCCACCCCTCAAAAACTACTAATATACAAGCCTCATAAGAACTTTGAACCGAGAAAAATCATTCTAATCCTCTGGTAACTGAGCCTCATCTGAATTTGTGGTTTTATTCTTTGCTGAAGAACACTGTAGGATTTCTGCTAGTGGCTTTTTTTCCCAAATGAGACTTGTTTGATTGAAATTGCTTCTAACTTCCTTGCCTGTCTTCTTGCTAACCCAAACACCACCTTCCTCAGCAGTTATTTGTTGCAACCGGGGAGGTTTTTTCTCCTCCACAGGCTCCTCAAATTTTATCTGCAGTCCTTCCGGACATGAACTTTCTGGCCTATAATAGTATTCTCCTGGTGTTGGGATACTCTTAGTACTGTCCTGGGATACCTTTGTTTCTCTAGGCTGATTGCTAAGTGTCAATTCCTCTTCTTTTGACAGCTGATCATCAATTTTAGATTCCTCTCCCTCCACAGATTGAGAGATTTCAAAGGAAGCCTGCTTATTTTCTATATCCCCATCAGAAGGTGATACATGCTCTTCTTCAGCATCTGTATGTTTTTCGGTATCTCCACTTACTGGAAGTATTTTAGGATGTAGAATTTCTGCAAGTGGCTTTTTTTCCCAAATGAGACTTGTCTGGTTAAAATTGTTGCTAAGTGGTTTGCCAGTTCTTCGGCTTACCAATGGTGGACTGAACTCACTATCTATTTCCTTTCCATGTTTTACTGATGCTGTATTGCTGCGAAGAGAGTGCTGACCAACAGAAGTATGACTTTTTGGCTGGCTTGAAGTTTTATTACTGCCATGATGGCATTCTTCTGTCATTTTTTGCACGTCACTGCTGGAAATAAAATGCTGATCATGTTGTTCCTCTGGGTGTTCATCATTTGTTCTTTGAAAGATACTTGAATTTTCTACGAGAGCTTCACCATTTTGTTCATCGGTTTCTGAAATGTCCTTAATTTCTTCATTTGTTTTATTGCTTGCATCCTCAGTATTTTCCATCATTTGTTTTTTTAGGGTGTTTTTTTTTTGCTGAATTTATCTCTCCTTGTTGTTTGTCTCCTGAAAATTATCAGTCAAGAATACTTGAGAAATATTTGTCTTCTTATTTTATTCCAGTAAAAGTTCTTTGCTTCCCTTCTTCCCATCTGAAATCCATTTGTATGGATGTTGCATAATCACAGAATGCTCCAGAAGAGAAATAGAAATTATGAAATATATGCCAAAACACAGAGTCCTAACTATGCTGGAAAGAGCTTCCTATGGTATTTTTACATGTTTACTGGATTTACCACATTGTTCTGGAATGTAGGGTTTTCTATGACATCATAGTTTTTTTTCTATTCAATCAAATCATTTTATGTGTCAGTATATTCAAAAATGCCAGGAGGGGTCGGCTTCAAAAATTTCAGCAACAGGTTCTCTGCCTGGTTGCTGGTGGGCATGGCCATGTTGGGCGTGGCCTAGTTGGCCTCCTGCACCATGATGGGGTGGGGCATCTTCACCTTCCCCAGGCTCCAGAGGCTTTCCTCGAGCCTCTGGGAGGGTGAAAACAGCCTCCCCCAGGCCCCAGAGACACTCCAGAGGCTGGAAATGCCCATTTTTCACCCTCCACCAGCCTCCATGCAGGCTCTGCACTTACCTCGCATCCAAAACAGGCCACATGGAGATTCCTGGGAAGCATGGGGGCGGGTGGGAGGGGAAGGGAAGGGTGAGAGGGGCCAGCCATGGTGGGATTTGGAGGTTCTCTGAACCAGCCATAACATTAGCTACAGGTTCTCCCGAACCTGGATGAACCTGCAGCAGCCCACCCCTGTATACCAATTACCGTTTATGCTCATCTTTACATCTGAGGGGCTGGTTTGCATAGAATAATGTGAATATGCTTACAGTGGATGATTCTGTTTGTGGCATACTTCTGAAAATATTCCAAAAGGGAGGGAAGGAAGGAAGGAAGGAAGGAAGGAAGGAAGGAAGGAAGGAAGGAAGGAAGGAAGGGGGGAAGGAAGGAAGGGGGGAGGGAGGGAAGGGAAGGAAAGAAAGGAAAGGAAAGGAAAGGAAAGGAAAGGAAAGGAAAGGAAAGGAAAGGAAAGGAAAGGAAAGGAAAGGAAAGGCAGAAACTATTTCCTCCTTGGTAGTTTCCAGTATAAACTGGTTTTGTTCTATGTTTTCTTATGTAGATTCAGGAACTCTGATGTAAAAAAAATACATAAGAGTCCTGAATAATGGTTGTCATTCTTCTCTGTGGCTCTGAGAATATTTTATGCCTTGATCTTGAGGTGATTTTTATTTCAAGAATGCCTATGTTCACTAGGCAAGCAGCTTCTCCCAAGTGATATCTAATTTTGAAAAACATCACATTTTTCACCTGGAAGAAGTATGAAGCCATTTGCACTCCTCCCATTTCCTTGTCTGTGTATGTTTCATTTTCTTCTCAGCAAGCCCTCAGTTCATAAATGGGGGACCAGGAATTTTGTTCCTATCTGGCAAATATAGAGGACATTTCTTGTATCATTTTTTATACTGGACCATAATTTGAATAGACCACCCTCCCTTTCTGGGCTCAGAATAATTGTCTCACCTACCCACCCCCACAAAAGAACCCCTTTTCTTTGGTTGGGATAGGTTGGCTGGTTTCTAATTGTTCTTTAAGAGACTGAATGGGCCCAACTCTCTATTTTAATCTCAATATCTACATCAGCATAGATCAATAACTGGAAAAACACACAGGATGAGGCAACATTTTCAATCATGCTGAAGTAGATGGAACCTGGTTATTTCAGACCTGTTGTGTCATGTAACTGGCCACTAGGTTAGTGTTATTTTTCTCTTTTGCTCATTGTATCAACTATATTTATTTTGGTGATAGAGGTAATGTGGTTACCAAATTCTTCTTTGCCTTTGTACCCTGTCAATAGGGCCATGTGGCAAAGCAATCAGATCTTTATGAAAGTGTTCTATTTGCTAGCAATCAGGGCAGGAAAACGGACACCATCTTTTCAAACAAATATCTTGTTTTATTATTATCGCTGTTAATATGCTGGGAACTGAAATTATCTATTAGCCATTTCTCTGTTATCTTTCATTGGAAAAACTGTTAAATATACAAAGAGGAAAGGCAGCTGGAAAATTCTGTGTACTCAAAGGACATGCATGTTTTTCTTTTACTGAGTGGGCAAATATAACAAGGCTTTTCTCTTTATTTTTAACTTAGCTTCCCTATTTTCCTTCTCTAGACTAAAATATGACTCCAGCTAAAGCTTTTGGGGGAATTGTTTGGGGTTTAAGGCCCTTTATTTTGGATTTAGACATATATATATATATTTTCCCCAAAGCAAAACAGAAGCCTTCTCTTTTACTATCATTAGCTATATTAGAAAATAAATGTTATTTAAAGTAGCACAATGCTCTAGGCAGTGCTAGCTCACTCATCTGCAAATACAGAAAGATAGAATGACAAGTGATTTTGTGATTGCGGTTTATGCATTACTTGTCAACATTTCAGAGAAGCTGAAAGTGTTTCAGAGAATGGCAATGTGAATGGTTAGAGGACAGGAAACCATAGGGAACAAAGGACATGGATATGCTTAGTTGAGAAGGAAAGAGACAGAGAATATGACAACCATCTTCAAATATTGAAAAGGTCAAGGCATCTTAGTCATTCAAAACATAAGGCAGAGAAAGGAATTTAGATAAAGGATTTAGACCACAGGAAACAGATTTCAGTTGAATGTTAGGGAATTATTTTTAAAAAGAACAACAACAACAATAGCAATTTGATTTTGGAGCATTTCCTTGGAGTGATAGTGAATTCTTCTTTGCTGGATGTATCTAAAGCCCATGTCACACTGCACCAACAGATGGAAAGAGGATATAAAACGGAGAGAAACACTTACCATCTGTTGGTTAACGCGATGCTTCCGTTCTGTTCTTGAGCTGCTCAAAACTTTTTGAGCGGAAAATGTATCCAACGCGTCCGTTCTGCATCTGCAACGCATATGGGGAAACATTCCTTCTACATCCGTCGTCATCCGTACGTCGTCCGCTACATCCGCTAGGCATCCGTCTGCGCATTCGCGCAACTCAAATTCCACTCAGCAGCAAAGCGGACACAGGGAGGAAGCAAAACGGACACGGAACGGTATGGCACAGCATAAGTAGCACGGACGGAGAAAGGATTGAAGCGGATGCAGCTCGGCATAACAAAGCATTTTAAACAGAAAAAACCTTCGCAGGAGGACCTATCTCGGATATTAAAGGGATGTCTAGAGGATGCCTAGAGGATGCAAAAGGACACAATAGGGGAAAACCTATATTGCCGAATAAAAAGCGCGGGAGAAACTCACCTGTAATCACCACTTTCAGTCCAGCAGCCCTGCTTTGCAGAACCTCTGCAGCCTTCATCTGGCTCTTGCTCTTCCACAGCATCCAGTTCATGTCCACCATGGATCATAACACAGTCCTTTTTGGAGCCACCAATCATTCTGCAACAGTGCGAAGCCAATCTTACAGGCTCTTTCAACTCTACACGGGAACACAAAGGATGGCCAAGAAGCCATTTCTGGGTCCGAGATGGGATCGGGGGAGAAGAGCAGAGTACGGACTGCACACAAAGCTGACGGTGAGATTTGGAGCTGAGGAACAGGAAGACCCTTTGTGCATCCAGAACTTCATTGAGGATGCCTCAGCCATGTTTGATGAAGTTGTGGAGCGGTACCACCCAGGTTGACCAAGCAAGAGCACCAACTTCCGTCCCAACCTGGAACCTGGACTGAGATGACACTGACTCTGCGCCACCTGCCTCAGGGGACCAACCTACAGGGAGCATGCAGTGTGGTGGAGGGTCCACACAACCCACCATCAGCATTGTGGTCAGAGAAGTGGTGCAGGCCACATCGAAGAATACCTGGAGGAGCTCCTTACAGTGCCCCTCACTGAAGAAGGCTGGAGAAAAGTATGAGAGCAGTGGTATTAGAAGTGGAACTTCCCCCACACCGTTGGAGCCATAGATGGCAAAGCACGTGGCCTGCAAACTCCACGCCAAGTCGGGTCCACCTTATTTCAGTTGTGAGCGGCTTGACCACCCAGGTTGGACCAAGCAGAGCACCAACTTCCGTCCCCCAACCTGGAACTAGGACTGAGAATGACACGACTCTGCCGCCACCTGGCCTCAGGGACCACCTACAGGAGGCATGCAGCATGTGGCTGGAGGGTGCCACCACCAAACACCATCAGCATTGTGGTCAGAGAAGTGGTGCAGGCCATTCATCAGAATACCTGGAGGAGCTCCTACAGTGCCCCTCACTGAAGAAGGCTGGGAAGAAATTGCAGAGCAGTGGTATTAGAAGGTGGAACTTCCCCCACACCCCATTGGAGCCATAGATGGCAAGCACCGTGGGCCTGCAGAAAGGGCTCCAGCCAAGTCGGGTCCACTTATTTCAACTACAAGGGCTTCTTCAGCATCATCCTCTTTGCCATGGTCGATGCTGACTTACAAGTTCATTGTCATACGGGAAGCTTCAGGGCAACGGCTCCATGTTCAGATGCCCAGGTATTACAATGCCAGTCACCTTCCAAGGAGGGCTGGAACGCAACTCCTCTTGGCTCCCAGAATCCAGACCCCCTGCCCAACGACACCGCAAGATTGTGCCCTACTTCATCTGGGGGCTGATGCCTTCTCCTCAGAACCTACCTCATAAAAAAGCCTCTACACTTCCAGGATGCCTCACCCATGAAAGAGGATCTTCACTACAGGCTGTCCAGGGCAAGGCGGGTGGTTGGAGAATGCCTTGGATCCTTGGCCAACAGGTTCCAGGTACTTCTCAACCACCATTGCAGGCTCGCCCAGAGACCATGAGGAACATTGTGGGAAAGCTTGCTGCATTCCTACACAACTCATGCGTACCCGCTACCCAGCTTTGCAGAACAGGCTCGTGTAACCTCAACCAAGGCAATGGCGGACATGGAGCCTGGGAATGGAGCAAGGGTGAAAACCTGATAGACACTGAGGATGTGCAAGGCCCAACAGAGCCCACAGTGAAGGGAAGGAGCAGCGCAACCTCCTGAAAACACTGGTTGCAACTCCCCCAGCTGGAGCTCAGTGGAGTTGGCAAGACAGAGATGATTAGATGCTTTAATGGATGCTTCCTTCAGCCTGTCTCATCACACTGATGAGATTGCGGCCAATGTATGTTGGGTGGGGCCTACAATGAACAAGAGCATTATAATAAAGAGTTTGTTTATGTTGACATGTTAAAGGATGATTGATTACATTATTATTGATAATGAAGGGGCCATAGTGTGTCACCTGGGAGGGGACCATAACAGTCCCACTATGCTTGCCACTGGAGGTTTTATCTATCCCCACAGCTGATCTTAACCCATCCACAGGTATCCTAACCCATCCCAAGGATCCCTGCCCATCCCACAGATATTACCCATCCCAAAAGGTATCCCTGCCCAACCCCACTGCTAATCTTTAACCCATCCCCACAAGCATTGCAAAGGCTTAAACCATTTCTAAAAGTCCACCAAGACTTATTTACAAAAATAAATGATGGCAAGTGTGTGAAGCAAAGATAATCTTTATTAATAACAAGCTGTAAAAAAAGAAAAAATGACTCAAGTCATACTAGTGTCCAAGTAAAGTCTACAGGTAGGCCACCCAGTCTTCTGTCACTTCTTCTCTGTCACTCAGAGTGTGGCCCAGTCTCAGGGGTGAAAGGTCCAGGTGCTGTGGAGGTGGCTGCTGCTGGAGTGCTGGTCTGAAGCGCCACTGGGGTGCCTGGCCCCGAGAGGACAACAGGGAGATGAGTGTGTTGAGGGAAGCTCTCAGACAGTGGCTCAGCCCCGTGATGTTGAGAGCCTCCTTCTTCCATGCCATGGGGTGTTCAAGCCCCAGTTACTTGACGACAGATGTTACTGAGGCGGGCTTGCTGTGGGGTGGAGGAAGGAGCAGTTGTAGTGGGGCTGTCTGGTCTGCAGCTGTGTGAGGAACTGGTGTGGTGTGGCCATCGGTGCGGTGGCATCGGTGCCATCGGTGGCATCAGTGGGCGTGCTGCAATCGGTGGCATCAGTTGGCGTGTAGGTGGCATCGGTGGCACCGTGGAACCGGGTGGCAAACCGTGTTCATCCGAATGAACCCTGTGCCTGACTGGGAAGGGCTGCTGCCTGTTGCTGCGCTGGACTTTCCTGGTAGCCGTATAGCCCTGGTTAGGTGGGCCTGTTGGGGAAGCCTTGGAATGGGAGGGACATCACCGGGGAGGAGCAGGAGCTGGACTGGGTGGAAGCAGGTTCATCTTGCGTCTGGAGGGTTGTGAAGCAGCTTGGTTGCATCTGGTCCTTCACCACCTGGTATGGGGTTCTGCCATGTCCGTTCGGAGGGTCTGGTTGACATAGGTGAGGGGAAGGGCTTGCAGTTTGGAGGATAGAGTTGGTGTGGACCAAGCTGAGAGAGGATATCTATGCTGCTCCTGGAGGCGTCTCTTATCTCCAGCAGGACAGTGTGGCTCTGCCCCTTCCTGTCTGGCTCTCTGCCTTTCTGGGAGGTGGAGCTGGGGGTGATGCGGTAAGGACTGTGTGTGGGAAGCTTGCCGTCTCCTGTTCTCCCACATGTGCCAGGAGTCTCCACGCACTCCGCCACGGTTAGAACAGCTGTCGGCGGGTTCTCCGTCGTGGCACGGCTCCACAGGACACCTGGCCTGGAGACAGGAAGCTGACTCTCTGCCGGAAGAGGCTGGCTGTACTCAGCAGGCATGCCTGAGAGAGAGGGTTGTGAGAGGGGCTGCCTTATCCTCGGGTGGCGGATCTTCACCCTCCAGGAAGCTGCACTTGACCATGACGTAGTCTCTCTGTCCGTCAGCTTGACCACGGCCTGGCAGATTTCCTTGAGGTGGCAGCTTCCCGTACCAGGTGTGCATGTGCTTCCACCAGCTGAGGAGCACCTGCTGAAGTGTAGCCCAGGCGCTCTCACCTTCTCCTCAAGCAGCCTGCTTTCCTATTTTGGTGTTCCCTGTAGAGCACCTGTCGTCCCTTCCGCCATAGATACTCATTCTCTCTCAGCCACTCCAGCACCTTTCATTTCCTCAATTTTGTTCCTCCTCGATGGAGTATTGCCTCCTCTCCCGTTCTCGGCTATCTGGCCTCTTCCTCCCTTGGCAGGACCACATGGACCTTCATCAGAGGGTCCAGGTTGTAGGGGCTGCTTCCTCCACAACCACCACCACCAGCACGCACCAGCAGTACCACAAGCAGCACCATGCAGCACCAGCAGGACCAGGATCAGCCAGCCAGAGAGTAAAGCACCAGCAGCGCCAGCAGCACCAGCAGCACCAGCAGGGACCAGGAGCACAAGCAGGACCAGGAGCACGCAGCAGGACCAGCAGGGACGAGGAAGCAGCTTCAGCAGAAGTAAGCACCAGCAGAAGCACCACCGCCAGAAGCAGCATTCAGCGGAGTAAGCACAGAGCCAGAAGCACACCGCCATAGCAAGCATTCATCAGCTCCTTCCAGAAGCAGAGCAGTCAGAAGCCCCAGCCCCAGAAGAGTGAGCCTGTGGTTGCAGAAGCTCCAGCAGAAGCAGAGTAGGGCAGGGTGGGAGGGATGACCCTGTACCTCTTGCCAGGGCTGGCAGCACAGATCGCTGAGGCTTTCTCTTCTTTCCCCATCATTGTGGGTTCTGGCTGGCAAGGCAGCAGGCAGGGTGTGCGTGTGCGAGGCAGGCAGCAGCAAGGGCTGGCAGGCAGCAAGGCTGGCAGGCATGCAGGCAGGCAAGGACAGGCAGGCTGGCAAGGCAGGCAGGCAGGTCGATGTGTTCTGCACAGGTCCTTTCCTTCTGAATGTTGACCTGCTTGGGAGCTGCTTCCTTTATTATCTGCAGGGCTGACGCAAATGCATCCTTCCCCGGCCCATGCGCACGTGAACGCTAGGCATCTGCTAGGCATCCGCTAGGCTTTTCCACTAGGCACTGCTAGGCTTTCTGCTCTGCAATCCGCTACAATCCGCTGGCTTCCGCTGTGCATTCCGGCTTTCATCCGCTCAGCATCCACTCTGCATCTGCTCTTTCCATTCCGCTTTTCCAACTTTGCTGCGGTCCCCCAGCAAGCCTTGCGATGGTGCCATCCGCTCCCATCCGCTTCCATCCGCTAGGCTTCCTTGCGAGCACTGTTTTCATCCGCCCTGCGTCCTCCCCCCGGTCCGTTCCTTTCCGTGTGTCCGCTCTGGTTATGCAAATTTTTGCCCCTTTTGAGAGCCAGATAAACAACGGATGGACATTTTTCTCGTCTGCCTGTGTCCCTTTTTACAAACGTTTTCTTTGCATCCGTCGGCCAGCTGTGACAGGGGCCTTAAGCAGAGCCAGCAGCCATTTTGCATTCCTGCACTAAGCAGAGAGAGAGATGTGGCTGATGAATTTTCGATTTTAAAATCAGCGGGGAAATTATTTTGGATGGTTGTTACAGTAAACATGTATGAAAAGTCCACAGACTTTTTTCCATAGATAGGCTTCAAGTAAAAGATCTGAAGGCAGATAAAGGCAGTAAGGGCGAAAAAAATAAAAAAACTGGATGCTTCCAAAGAAGCCAGAGCAAAAACGATATACAACATGACTGCAAGAGAACCACTTCTTTCCAGATGGGCATTTGGTTAGAATGAAGTCAGGGAATTCTTGGGGGAAAAGTAAAAAAAGTACAGGAATTAATTTGCATGTAAAACTTAGGTATAATTAAACTTTACTTTAAACAGCAAATAAAACAGTTAAAGTAGTTTACTGCTTTAAAATTGATTCTTTATATTGGCTTGCAGATAATTTCTCATAATAAACTACTTTAAACTTCAAGCTTACTGCTAAGGAGAGAAACTCAGTTGAAACAATGGACTGCGCTTGCAATCAGCTTTCCATTGGCCAAAGGACTAAACTTAGGACACTCCTAGACAAAATCCACAACTACATCCTTTCAGAATATCATGCCTAGACCACCAGTCAGTCTACAACTAAATTTGGTTTTATTATCTTGATGGTGCGCTGCTACTACAGGTTATCGATTGCTCAACCATTTGACTCTTTCTGTAAGCAGAAAATATGCATTCGAACCAACCATTTACAGCAAAAATTATGGAGAGGAGGAAGGAGAATAATTTTATGCAACACTAATTACTATAAGGTTAGGATTTTTCTAAAAAGGCTAGTTGACATCAGAGTTTGAATTTTGGCTTTTAGGTTCCAAATGTTGGAAGGAGTAAGAATTTTGATTCAGACGAATTATTTTCTGCTTCAGTAAGTTTTGGCGTTAGTTTGCCATTCATTACTTGTAGGAACCAAGTGGGAACAAATCGATTCATTGATCCATCTAGCAACATCTCATTAATTTGAATAGTCATTGATTGCTTAACCCAGAGATGGTATTTCAGTTCATGGAGAACCGGAGCGGCGAATTTCTGAGTAGTTTGGAGAACAGCACATACCACCTTGACGAGATTTTATAGTATCCTTCTCCTTTTGCCATGCCCACCACAGCCACACCAACAGACCGGTAGTAAAAAAATTTGAATCCCACCACTACCTTAAACCTTATGTAAAATAGGATAAATAAAAATATAAAAAACATAGGTGTTTAAAAACAGTAGATGTGAAAAGGTCCTGCAGCATAATTACGTGTTTTAAAGAGCAACAGTTACAAACCTTTGGAAATAGCAATTTATCTTTATTTTCTGTTATTTTCAAAACTGAAGGAGGCCAATAATAAAATTTAATACCAAGAAATTTGTATTTTGTCTGCTGCCAACTTTCCTACATTAGATAATGAAACATAGTGATGCAGGATCACTGAAGAAATGATTGACAGGGAAACATTTTATTTATTTTTCAAAACTGACACTATGGGAAACTTAAATATTTTAGACAGGAGGAAAGATTTGTAAGCTTGTAAAAATTGTTGCAAAGCATATTACTAATAATAAATTCTACTAGCACTAGGAACTGAAAAGAGGTTGTTTTGTGGATTTGTTTATAGTTAAGAGAATGGGTTATGCAATGAAAAGATAAATGTTTGTAATCATGTGCAGGAAGTGAAGAGTCGCCTATTTTTTTTTTTTATACCTGTGATTAAATTTTAGTAGTTATTTCTTTATATATTTCTATATTTTTTATTCTTGCTTTCTTTCTTTTTCTTGTAAATTTTCTCCTATTCTGTTCTCTTTTTAAAACGTTATTCGTATTGTGTTCGGCTTCACGGGAATGAGACTCAGAATCAGCGTAACTTCAGCTGCTTTTATTTTTAGTTCGAAATGTCCGATATCTAACCAGGAGCCACAGCAGCGTCTATTTATAAGAGAAGCTGCTCGCGGCTAGTGTTCCAATGACGGCTACTTGTTTTTCCCACCGGCTGAATTGGCCAATCATAACCCTGCCTATTATTGGCCAAATCAGCATCGAAGAAAAGTAAGCAATCAGCATCAGGTTATTTGTTGTCCAATAGGAATAGCCCATGGAGTTATATGTTAATATTGGAACACCCCTCCCCTCTTGGTATGGTCCCTACCGTACGTAGTCACGTAAGTTAGGCAGGGCTTTTAGGTTGTCTAGTTGACCTGTGCAGTTTAGTTGTGTTTCATTGTCTTCAGCGGTCCGTTCGGACGGGATCGCTGTTTCTCCTGTTACCTTTCTCTGTCGAACCTCCTGGAAGGTAGAGTCAGCCATTGCCACTCCCGGCCCGGTCTACTCGGGCTGGTATAGATCGCCCCAGCATCTCCTTTCTGACAAAGGCATCCAGGTACTACTTGTACTTCTTTTCCTCACTTGATAGACTCTATGGGTAGGTCATTGTTTTTGCTTAGTTTAATTTTGGGAATGTTTTTTATTGGTGATTATTTTGATTTTCTGCGGGGTTTCCTTTTTCTACCGGAGGGGTTTTCTTTTTCTACCGGAGGCGGTTTCTTTTTCTTACCGGAAGGCTCCCCCCCCCTGTATTTGTTACGAGATGTCTCCCCCCTTCTCTGATTGTCTGTTGCTGTTTTTGTGTAACTTGCTGATGTTGTTGGTGTGTGGTCGTGTGTTGTTCTTCGTTGTCCTGGGTGTGTCGGTGGTGCGTTGTAGTTGTTCGTGGACCATAAACTGCGTCGATGTTGTCTTCGCCAGGTTCGGCCGTCGTCTGTCCCCAGTCTGTTAGGACCAAGGTCTGGTTATTGTGTTGTAATTGTTGCCAGCATCCACAATGGGTGGCCAGTGAGGTTTTTTGCATATATTAAATGTCCTGTGTTTCGAATTTGCGGATACTGCTCGAGGAGTCAGTAGGTTTTTTTGGTGTGGCTGTTATGTTGGGTTAATTATCTAATTGTGATCTTAAGTTTTTCTGCCATCAGTAATTTCTTGCTGGGCTTTTATTTGTAGTGGAGTTGTGTATTTCTTTCTGTTGTATTGTGAGCATTTTTTCAATTCTTTCTTGCATGTCCCATGTGTCTTAATTTTGGTGTAATGTTTCCTTGTATACCTTTACCATGCGTTCTGCCCTACGCGTTCGATCGCTGGTCAGCCAGTGCTCGTCAGTGCATGTCGTATGCCATGTTCTCCTAGGATTTTTTTGAATTGGTAATGCTGTTAAAATTGTGCGCTTGTTATCGGGAGACTGGAGGACGTCCAGTAACCCACGTGAAGTGAATAGTTTCCGGTTAGCATGTTTGATAACTGCTTCAGTAGCGTAGTAGATGAGCATGATGCTTACTTCCAACCAATTGAATAAGCATCTACTACGATTAGATATGTATACCTTTGTTGGCCCCGCGACAGTCTATATGTATTCGTGACCAGGGGCCCCTTGGCGTTTTCCCAGTCTAGGACAGGTGCTGAAAAGGGTGCAGGCGTGAGAGTTTTGGACATTCCCGCAGATTTCGACCCATTTCCCAATGTCTTTGTCCATCCCTGACCACCATACATAGCTCTCTGGCCAGGGATTTCATTTGCACGATGCCTGGGTGGGCCTTCGTGCAACCATACACAGTACCTGATCTTGTAATTTTTGGTAAATTATGAACCGATCACCCAGAGTATAACAACCTTTCAGTAATGACAGTCGGTTTAATCTATCCCACACAAGTTTAAACTTGTAACAATGTCTTGTCTTTTGCTGTCATTCTGGCAATGTTGGCTCTGCGATTATTGTAGTTTGTCGAAGTCTCGATTTGTAGCGGTGGAAGTGGTTTGTGCCGGGTCAGCTCTATGCAATCTGGTAAAAGGGGTGCGGCTTCAAGAACATCGGCATACACAACTTTATTGGGGTCGAATGGATTAGTCTATAGTTGTATGCCGCCGAGAAATTCGGACCAACCTTTTTCATTTCTGGGGAGATAGTTATTGTTAGGGGGGCTCTGTTCTCCAAGCAGAGTATGCCCTAAAAGGGGTTTGTGATCGGTCACAAGGGTAAAGTCCTACCGTAAAGTATCAATGGAGCCGTTTTATGCACAGGATATAGCCGCCAATGACTCTCTGTCCAACTGGCTATTAGTTCCATTCAGTTTTTTGAGAGAGTTCTTGAGTAGAAGGCAAATGGGGCTTCTCTTTCCATCTGGCAGGACATGGCTAAGCATGGCTCCGACGCCAAATGGTGATGCGTTCGCAGGTAACTGTAAAGCGGTAATGTCTGCTGTTATTGCTCAGTACCACGTCGGAGGTGATGAGGTCCTTTATCTGCTGGAACGCTGTCTCTTCACGTCGTCCCCCAGGTCCCAAATGGCGATTTGTCTAGGAGTCTATGTAGAGGTTCCCGCCGTCCGTTGCCTTCTGTGGCAGAAGAATCATGGTAAAAGTTTATAAGTTCCAGAAATGCTTGTAATTCAACTTTACTTTAGGTCTAGGCGCTTCTTTTGATTGCTTGATCTTTTTGTCTGTGGGTGGATGCCCTCCTTATCGATTTGGTACCCCAGGAATTCGACTTTTGAGGTGGCCAATTTACACTTTTCTTTTTTCACCTTGAGTCCCGCTTTTTGGAACCTTGTGCAAAAACCTCTCGAGGCGGTCTTCTAATTGCCTCTCATCATTAGCTGAGATGAGCACGTCATCAAAATATGGGGATTACTCCTTTTATCCTTGCAATAATCGCTCCATTAGGCTTTTGGAATACCCCAGGGGCTACGCTGATTCTGAATTGTAAGTCTTGTACATTTGAATGCTCCCCTATGAGTCACGATGGTTTGTGCCTCTGCTGTTTCAGGGTCTACTGGCAATTGTTGGTTAAGCTTGGGCAAGGTCGAAGCTTTCCCAAGGAGTGTAGTAGATGTTGTTACTACTGGAACAGGATATGCATTTGTTTGTAGTGCATGTTTAGGGTAGCCTGTTAGTCCCCCAAAATTCTCATGGGACCCATCCAGGCTAACTGGGGTCACGAATTGGGGTTTCCCATTTGGCGTGGTCAATTTGGTCCAGGCATGCCTTGTTCTATTAGTTTGTTTAATTCTTCATCAATTTTGGGTTTTAGTGCAAAGGGGGACTCGCCTGCCTTTAGCCTAATTGGAGCTATGGTTGGGTCTAGATTGAATGAAATAGGGGGACCCTCGGTACTTGCCTAACTTTCCATCGAAGACGTCCTGGAACATCTCTCATCAGGTTCTCCTCCCAGTCTGTGTCAGCGATGCAGTTAATGCGGTCACTCCGATTCTAGAGGTTCAAACCACTTCGAGTCCAGCAGGCTTGGTCGGTTCTGGTCTACGATGTTAGAAGGCAATATCTTTTGGTATTCTTTGAAGCTTGTCTGGAAATGTCCAAGTCTGACTACCAGTATTCTGTTCCTTGGTAGTCTTTTTAAAATTAGCGATTGGTTCTTAGTTCAGCTCTGCCAATGTGCGGTACTAGTCTTTGATGGTATCCATGATACCATCGATAAGTACGATCTGGAATTGACCTCCTCTTGCCATTCTTAGCCCTCGATCTGGACTGCCACCTGTACCTTTCGCATTGTTGCATTAGAATGGCCGATGGTATGGTTTGATGAGTTTCCCTTTCTGTAGTTTTATTTGGCTGCTTGCCTTTGCCTTTGCGACTCTCGTGCTCCACTTGTCCTTTCTTTATTTCTTGGAGGGTTGTTGTCCCTCCGTCTGGGGCTGTAGCTTTTTGTGTTCCGCTACTCGTGCGATGTGCCCGCCATTCACGTACCGGCACAACGGTGTCTAAGAACCGGCACTCAGAACGGGGGTGATCTCCTCCGCATCCACACACTGAAACTCTGACTTACGACCATTTTTCAATCGCCGTTCTCGCTCAGCCTGGAGTCTGTGGATTTCTTCTTCATTGTCCTTGTCGATTCCGGATGATCCACTATCTGTATAATGTGCGGCGGTTTTGTGTGTTGCTTTCTACTTCTCGGTATTCTGACTTGTCTCAGTCCTGGTGTCTTTGGTGAGTTGGCATTCATCTGCTGCATCTTTGCCGCTGACTTTTTGTTGCTTCTTGCTGACGCTGGCTTCAGCAATAGCCTCGGTAATGCGTAATCTTTGGCCGGGTTAGTAGCCGGCTTTGTATGAGTATGGGTCTCTTAGTCCGAGGACCACATGATCCCTCATGGCTTCGTCCATGTTTAGGAATTTGCATGCTCCTCCAATGTCCCTGAGAGCAGCTACAAAGTGCTGTGATGCTCTTTACTTCCCTCTGGTCCCATTTTGTAAAACTCATGTCTTCTGGATGAGGCTGGAGATAGTCGGTGCGGATGTGAGCCTTCAGCAGCTTCTCTAGGTCTGGCCCAGTATTTGCTTCACATTGTCTGGTTTTTGCTAGTGCCTTGGCCATCTTGAACACTGTAGGGCCCCAACTGTGTCAGGATACAGCTCTTTTGCAATTGTCCGAGATTCCTTGCAGGTCGCTTACTCTCTAGAACATGAGGATATCTATCGATATAGGATTCCCAGTTCTCTTGCTGCTGGGTTGAAGGGTGCGGGTTGGCGAGTTGGTTCTGGCCATTTCGTCTGCTCGGTTCTCGTTGCCATTGTGCCCAATCACCTTTCTCAGTATCCCACCTTCGTGCGCCAGTGTTCGGTTCGTGGGAAATGAGATTCAGAGATCAGCGTAACTTCAGCTCTTTTTATTTAGTTCCGAAAGTCCGATCTAACCAGGAGCCGCGGGCAGCTTCTTTTATAGAGAGCTGCTCGTGGCTAGTGTCCAATGATGGCTACTTGTTTTTTCCCGCCGCACTTGAATGCGCCAATCATAGCCCTGCTATAATTGGCCAATCAGCATCGAGAAAAGTAGCCAATCAGCGTCGGGTATTTGTGGTCCAATAGGAATAACCTATTTGGAGTATGTTAATATGGAACATATTGGATTATATTTTTTATAATTAGAATTTGTAATTAAATTTTATATATAAAATAAGTTTTCAGTGGTGGCATTCTGTATCCTTCATAGCACCTGGCAATATGTACTTAACCATGGTTGATCATGAAAGTGCTAAGCTGAGTTTGACTCGGTTAGTATTTGGAGAAAGACTAATCCATAGCTGTAGGCTAGACTGGTTGAATTAAAAACAAAAATGTCCCGGAAGGCATTGGCTAACCACTTCCATATTATTGCTAAGTAAATTATTGAGAGTTGAGATCAGTTTAAAATAATTTAACTGTTTATTCTTCAAAAATAATTCCCAGGTTTATAGAAATTTTCTTGTTTAGGAGGTTTCTTGGATAATTGGAGAGAATTTGTTTAACCTTGGAGTACTCAAAAGCTAGCAGAGTGTGGGGATGAATCAATTTTTTAAAAAAGGATGGGAAATATATATAAATATATTTAAAGAAACAGAGATTAAACCCAAACTGGTTTAAGAACATTCAGTTCTTCTGCAGGCTGATAAGCAAGAAAAAACAGTCAGTCTACTTTCTAAGTTATAGAGTATAATAATGATAACTATGGGCTTAAAATTTTGCTTTGCTTATTCAAATAATTTTAGATTGTGCGTTGGCATGTTAGACTATGCCTGGGGAAAGCTGGTTTCAGTCTAACTGACTTCACAGAAAATAATAAGATACATTTGAACTCCTTTGAAAAAATAAAGTGGGGATATAAATTTTTAGTAGAGAAAAATGCATTATTTCACTTATCATTATAACTAATGTGCAAACAAATTAAATATTACAAGATCTGTAATATAATATAAACAATTTTATTCAAGGCTCTGGCAAGAAGCTTGGTGAGGAACCAACAGTGTATAATAATAAAAAAAGAAACACTGAGCTACAAAGACAAACAGAATCCACAACCGCCCAGAAGCACAAAGGAAAGAGGGGAGAAAAAGCATATAATAAGTCTATTTCTACCCAAACAGGCAGAAATAATAAAGACAGTTGGAAAAGGCTGAACAGACTAAGTTACATTATATCATCAGATTTAAATCACTGGGTCAAATATAGGAAAAAGGATTATTCTAATGCAGAAGCTGCATTTTGCTAAGCAAAACCTATTAGAGTCAGCACCAAGTTCTTATTCAATACATAAGTTTTTTTCAAGAATCCCACATCCATGCAACACTTACACATTACAACCAATTAGGTGTCATTCAAAGAGGATAACCAGCATGCTGGCCCAGTGGAATTGTTGCTGGCCCCTTATGTTCCTCTGGATATTTCCTGTGTTCATTGTCATAGAAATGGATAGAGATCAGAGGCTGTATTCAGCAGGTTCTGACTAGTTCTGGAGATCCGGTAGCGGAAATTTTGAGTAGTTTGGAGAACCGGCAAATTCCACCTCTGACTGGAGATTTTACAGTATCCTTCCCCTGCCGTGTCCACCAAACCACGCCCACAGAACCGGTAGTAAAAAATTTTGAATCCCACCACTGATAGAGACTCATTTAACTGCCTGAATAGTTATTCTTTGAGCTCTGGAGTTCAAAGTGCATGATAAATACTTCTAGGCAGAGTTCAGTTGGTTACTCCTGGTCATTGGTCATTAGAAATTTGTTCCCTTCCCAGCCCTTTCATTGGCACTATTGGAGGATTCTCCTTTTCCTTCCTCTTCTCAGAAAAACCCAATGAATGCAGACAAATTTTGGGCAGAAAGTAATATAAATTAGTGTTAAATAATTAAATAAATAAATCCTTTAAATCAAACACACACACACACGTATATGATCCAGAAATAATCAAACTTCCCCAGGAAATTATGGTTAATGTCATATTCATCAGATTTAACTCTGAGAGATGCCTCCTGCCCATTGTGTCAGTTGTGTCCCTGTCCATATTTTGTTTGCTCACCATAAACTAGAGCAGATCCTTACCTTATATATCATATTATTACCATGTATATCATATTATATTATCATATAAGCTTACTCAGTAAACCTTTCTTGATTAAAGTCTCAGTTCAAACAGCTAAGGTTACTTTGCCAGCTTATTAAAACTCAGTCCTCGTGCTAATTTTCACATAAATCAATTAATTTCATGCATGTTTTTAAAGCAAGAAGCAGTGGCAATTTAATTGGATGTCCCCTTTGTTTAGTCATCATATCTCATTTATATGCTGTAACCAGGATATTGAAAGCAGATGTGTTGCTGACAAGAATCTCACTTCATGGTCCAGGAAATAATAAAAAATACCCATTAAGGATTATCCACTGTTACACAACTCCTTTAAAATATAGTAAAAAGGAAATTGAAATTTTGGATTAACAGAGAAATAAAACTGATTTGAACAAAAAAAAATTTAGATTTGTCATACTTATGGAAAGAACAGAGTTCCAAAAACACCTGTTCATGTTTATTTAAAATGAGAATTATATGCTTGAGTTGCTCTCAAATTGCTTGAAAGACAAGATACTGGAAATATAATGTGGATGTCTTGCTAAAGATACATTTGTGATGCATGGAGGTGACACTGCCTTGGAATCCAATATATTCTATGAGCAATTGCATGGTAGAAGATATGAAAAACAAGATATAACTCTAGTAAGCAAGGTCTGACACTTTGCTTGTTATCATTTAAACCATATTACATGGTTTGATTCCATGTATGTTTCATAGAAGTGAGCACTATATTGTAAATTACTATAGAACACTGAATTGGGATGATTCACATCTAAGAATTTAAGCACTGGACTCACACCAGCATAGTATACCTTGACAACTAAGATGTGTGGACTTCTGAGGAAAATTACAGTACGTGCATTAAATTCAATTCCTGAGCTCCAAGAGTTGAAGTCTACATATCTTACATGTACTAAAAAAAACCACCAGTATAGTGTGATTTGTTAGTCATAGATACCATCCACATTCAGATTCCTCAACAGCTTGATGCTCCATCGGGGAACTGTTGAATGAAAGATTGGACAGCCATTTGTCTGGGAATCCAACAATGGAGAATCCTGTCCTAGGCAGATGGTAGGACTAGAAAAATTCCAACCTTCCAACCCTATAAGTTTAAAACAATACTTTAAAAAAAATAGGAACACACTGTTGTTTAGTTAACTAGGATATGTTTAAAAACATTTTAATTAACATATTTAATCAACAGTATATTGCAGTTGTAGGTTCCAGATTGTAATGAAATGTCCAAGGAAGATGGGACAAGGAAAACCAAGACTTTTTTCATGGAAATTCTGCCTAGAAGATGCATAAGTAAGCACTTCACAAAGTTCAGGGAGGAGAGTTTTCTATAGTACATATCTGTGTGTGCCTAAACCATAATATGACATCTACTTACAACACAAACAAACCAGACTTTTTCTGATTACCTGAGAACGCTACCAAGTTTGTAACAGCAAAGGCAAAGCACCAAGTATTCTCATCACAAATTGTTGGTGGTCTTTGATAAAAGTGACAGCTTGAAGTTGATTCAAGAGCTCATTGGTAAGTCATGTAGCTGCCTCAGGTATAGGGAGTCAAAGAAATGGCTTTAGAAAAACTGTACGGTTTCTCTATACCAGGGGTGTCAAACTCATGGCCCATGGCCAGATGCATCATACGCTGGCCACGCCTACCCCTGTTTTAGCAAATGGGAAAATGTTGTGATACATCACGTTGTATTGTGAGTTTGATGCCCCTGCTCCATACAATCAGCAATCAGCTACAACAGACGCAGAGAAAACATTAAGAAGAAACTCTGCATATACCTGCCCTATATGATATTGGCTTTTTAGTCTAGTCGTCACCTAACACTCAGAAGTTGATTTGAGATGTACACAGCATCTTCCACTGAAATGACCCTGTTGGATTTATGGGGAGCGTTAACTATGGTCCCTTCTTTGCACTGTTTTTTCTAGACAGCCTCAAAGAAGCAGCTTGTACAGTTACCTTCATTCTGCATTCATTCATTCATTCTTTTTCTTTCTCAACTAAACATTTCTGATGTTTTATTCATGTTAAGATGCCAGGATGCTTTTAAAAATATGCATTTTGCTTTTCTACTGTCATTGGTTTGTCAATTTTCATTTGTGCTAATGTCATCTTTCAGTAACACTGATCACTCAGTCAGCTTGGTTTTGGCAAGGCTAGCCAATTTATCTAATGACATCAGGCATGTCTGCTTTATCAGACATGTTACTTAAAAGAAATTATGTGTCTCCTCATAACAAATACCTTATTCAAAATATCTACTGCACTCCACATCACTCCAGGCAAGGGTAAGAAATCACAAGACCGAGTGCCAAAATGAGCTTTTGGGGAAGAAATGTCAAACTGAAGATGATTCTGCTAAAATTAAAACTGGCAACTCTAGCAAAATAAAAAGCTGGCAAGTAGTTCAGCTCTTCATAATTCCTCTCTGGACAAAGGGAGGACTTGAGATTCCCCACAAGTGCTCCATATAGTTGCTTCTCACAAGGAGACCACAAGACAACAATCTCTGGTGGGTTTAAAGCTCTGGGAGATAGCCAGAGCAAGAGCACTTAGACTTATCTACTGCTTCACAGTGCTTTACAGTCCTCTCTAAGTGGTTTACAGAGTCAACAATCTGGGTCCTCAGATAAAGAAAAGTCATTCTTGCCTAAGCCACAGTTGGTGCCATCAAAAGTATAAAAGGTTCGCATCAGTGTGGGATTCAATTTTTTTTTTACTACCGGTTGTGTGGGCATGGCTTGGTGGGCATGGCTTACTGGCTTAATGGAGTCTAAGGATTTCTTTCTTGGATTCTGAATGGAGGCGCACCTGACATATACTATAAAATTTCTACTCAGAAGTGGTATTTGCCAGTTCTGCAGACTATTCAAACTTTCCACTACCAGTTCTCCAGAACTGGTCAAAACTTGCTGAGTACCACCTCTGGTTTTCATCCTTCCTTTTGCAATCACTTTTGGAAATTGTTTGTTAATTGTCTTTTAGCTTTTAGGAACCTTTAGATCATGGGTGTCATGTTGACATCATGTGATGTATTATGTTTTTTCCCTTCGTGGGGCTGGGCTGGGGCTGGCCTGGTCATGACGCATTCAACACATGGGCTGCCAGTTTGACACCCCTGCTTTAGATCAACAGGTTTTACAGCAATGAGTGAGCTTCCTTCAATCTTTAGCAAAAATTAAATTCAAGTTTCATCAATTTGTACAGATCGTTCCTTGGGAACTGAGTTGTTATATTCAAAATCTATGGAAAAAAATGACAATTGTCAGTCAATTCACCTTTGGAGATGGTATTCTGATGAAGAAGAATTAGATATATCATTTTATTGTCCTATTCTTTTCATTTCCAAATAATGAATTGTATTAAACTGTTTCTGTTTTAACTGTAAAAAATGGTCAAAGATTGTAATAAAGATATTTGATATGAAGGGATGTTCAAATAACAAACCAAACAGTAATGTGGATAATTTCTCTATACTGGGTTTACAAAAGAAGCTTGTTAAAACTTGAATAATTTTATGAAAAGGGATAAAGAAAATGAAAAGAAATCAAATTTGTTTACTTACCTTCCTTAAAGAGACTAAAGAGCAAGACTGTTAAAAGTAAAAGGAAGAAATTTAAAGTTGGTTTATTTGATCAAGGTTAAAATGGATTTATTGTTGTTTCTGATAACCCTTTGTGGACTTTTGCTGATCAGGACTGAAATTATGATATTTTAAGGCCTGTTTATAGATAAGAGATGAGATGTGGGAAGAAGAGATCACTTACTGATTTTAAGAGAAGGCAATAAGTTAACTGAAACTGTTTGTACATGTTGTCATTTATTTATATATTTCTTTTCCTTTCCTTTCCTTTTTGAATAACCATGAAAAATGACTTCCATCACAACTCTTTTAAGCAACAATGAGCTAAGATGTCTGCATATTCAGTCATTTTGCCTCCACTGATATTTACAAATGAGGCTACAAATTGCACACATTTGCATTGTAAAAGAGTCATCCATTTCCATTGGTCAAGACTATGTGAAATGTGACCATCAACAGTTTGCAATCACAATAGTTATTAGACTATTAGACAGACTGTTTAAAATATTTAAAATATTTCTCATGCATTAGAGTGGTAATCAAAACAGCTGGTAAATTAGATGAATAGTAGAATCAGCATTCTCCTTGGAAACAAACAAACAAAATTCTGAGCTGTACCCTTTTGCTACTTTGTTATATCACAAAAAACAGTGAGTATGACTGTTTTATGGTCAGGGGACATAAGCGCTTGCATGGAACCTCCTTTCAAAATTTCAAAAGCTGTAGCAATCTTTTTTAAATAGGCCTAGGGTTGAAGTGTTTTTTCTGTATATTGGCTGTTTTATGGTGCCAATGTAGTGGTAGTTGAGAGAAACATCCCATTTATAAGGCCTCCAAAGAAAATGGATCCAATTAATTAAACTCAGAGGAGAATGGAAAGGTTTCAGAATGGATAAATGTATTATTAGATTCTGCTTCATCCTCCCCTGGAATACATCTTTATAACACAGGCAGAAAAGGTGCCTAGCTACAATGGGGGGGAAAATGATATCGTTGCAAGGTAGTGTACCATATTCTTCTCTTCTGAATAATATTCTAAATTTTCCAATCCTTGTACTTTCTCTTAATCTTAATTGGGTACCCAATTAGGATCATACACAGATGGAGAATTGGATGCATGATTAGCACGTTACTGTCCAGTGCTACAATTTCATTTCTTCATTCTTAACTTCCTAAACTTGGTCTTCAATGCTGCCAAAATTGCCTTGCTTTCTACTTCAAATGACTCTTTCTGTGTCAAGCAAAGTGCTGCTAAACTTTCCTTCCTCTACAGATGACTTCACCTTGCATGCTAAAGCACATATTTATTTGGTTTTGCTAAATGCATATCAATTATTTCATATTTTTGCATTATTAGGTATCTTGGGAATTCTAACTGAAAAGGGAAATATAAATAATTTACATAACAAATTCATGTCCTAATAAGATATAAATACAGAATAGAGATTAAGACTGATTTTAAGAATTTCTTCTAGTGTTTTATTTATGAACTTGGATATATGCAGGATCAGGCTATCACTGCTCGTGCAAACAAGCTGGGGAAATTTATGCTAATAGGTTTGATCTGGAGTTGGCTTTCCTATATCCAGCTGGATCAAATACATTGAGTACAAAGGTCTCCCCTGACTTTCCATCCCACTCCAGTGAGTATGGCATACAAATATTTATTCAAAGATAGTTGGGTCCCAGCTTCACTAGAAAGAGGAACCTTGAACAAAGGAAGGTGAGTACTTTTGTAGAAAATATAGATTGTGAGCCAGAAAGTCCTAGGGCTCTGATTCACTTGCAGTTGTTGGGAAACAGCAGACATGTTCTTGTCCCAATGTCCCATGTAAATTAGCCAAAAAATGAAGTCAGTTGCTAAAGAGATGGAAAGTTGAAATAGTTGAGCGCATATTCTTGGTTGGGAGTGGGATACTTGCAGGTTTTGCTTGGTTGCTGTCTTGTAATTTCTTTATTTACAGGTTACTCTACAGCATGAGCGGGAGAAGGAGGCATCTTCTTTTTTTGTCTTGAGTACTTCATCCTTTCTGAGTCTGATGGGAGGAAGAAGCTGGAGTTTGCATAGGTCTCGAAGGAAGGAAAATAGAGACAATCTCTTAGCCTCCATTTTGATCCTTCAATTAATTTTTCCATCAAGGAAGTGCCACCTTTTTCTTAAGTGTCTCATATCAAAATGTGTAAAAATGGTCTATGACAATTCACCATAGCCAACTTGCCACAGCCAATGCACTATGGGCAATTCGCCACAGCCAACTTGCCACAGGCAAGAGTTACACTAATATCAAAGAAATAGTGGAATAGAATGATTAAAGAAAGGATGCCAAAGGAGGGATAAAATGAAATTTGAATGATAAACTAAAACATTTTTAACTATTTTAAATAATTAAATTGAATTGTTGAATTGTCTCACAGTGTGCTGTCCTATGGCAAGTTGGCCATGGTGAGTTGTCCTGCAATGAGTTGGCTATGGCGAATTGGCTGTGACGAATTAGCCATGGTGAGTTGGCTTTGTCAAGTTGTCCCATTCTAATGTAAAAAGGAAGCAAAGTTGCCACCATCTTGAGCACTTTATCTACACACCCTTTACAGATGCCTCCCTATCTGCATGATCTTTCAACTCTTCCCTATCCTGATATATAGCAACATTTGTCTCTTGTCTGTTTATTGACAATGTTTTTTCCTGCTTTTTTTTTCCAAATCCAGATGTCTATAGTACATCTGGTAAGTAAGATTGGAACAAGAGGATTGGTGTTCTGACCCAGGCTTCGTCAAATGTAATTAAACACAAATTAGTTTTAAAAACAAAACCTATTTTATTGCAATACTGGGAATTACTTTCATTCCCAGCCAGAACTAATCTTAAACAGTTCCCCAAGATAAGCACATGCCTTTCAGTGCTGTGGAATGCTGCCAAAAACAAGTATCCAACTGATTATAACAGAAACCAACCGAATAAAAAACCAACCAGAATATAAAGAGCTTCAAGGAGGACTCGGAATCTATTGAACTACTTTGCTTCCTGCAAAGGTTTTGTCATTGAGGTCTGACTTTTATACCTTATGGGAGGGGCAATCACCTCCCAGCCTTACTCCTGAGTCACCCCTTCTGTTTCAACTGCTCTTGCTTTCTAGCAGGTCTGCGCACACGCGCACTGGGAACAGGCTCCCCTGGGTCCTCTGCTTCTCTGCTGACAGACTCTAAAGGCCCCGAAGATAGCACCCCACTCCCAGATGGTCCTGGCCCCATCCCTGCATTGCACACAGCACTACCATCTAAGTCCTCCCCAGACTCCCTGACTGGTCCCCCTTCTTCGTCACTGTCCAATTCCTCTGCCGTCTGCATCGGCTACCGGCAAACCACAACAATTGGAGAAAAATAATGGAACATCTCTACTTTTGAGGCCCTGAGGGATAGAAACATGTGACACAATTCCCTTAGCAGTATTAATATTTCTGCCTTTAAAACCAAGGTAGGAAAAGTTGTGACTCTCCAGATATTGATGGATTCCAGTTTCCATCTGTAGTTATGATTATAAGCTGCCCAGAGATACCCAATGGTGGCCAATAAATTTTATGAATAAATAAATAGCCAATATGTATATGGGGATTATGGAGTTAAAGGCCAATAAAATCTGGCAGGGCACTCTAAAAACTTTCTGTTCACCATTCTCTCTGCAGATTATGGTCCTTGGAAAATGAAATCTAGCTAAATGGGCTTTATGGAGTCCTTGATGCTCTCTGAGCTTGGTAGTTTGCTTGCAGGTATTTTGTTATCAGGTTAAGTAATATCTCCAGTATAGAAAGGAGTGGGGTTTGCTCCCTGTTTTACATACGGTAGCTTGCCCTGTCAGTATGGTGGGGATGTTGTTGTTTTTTCTATATTTTCCATGGAAAATATTCTATATTCTGTTCTTATTTGGCCAACACAAACTGGGCTTCACTTTGGACAAAAAATAAATTACATCCATAAGCTATGGTTAAGAATAAACATTTGCTCACATTGTGCAATCAGGTTTGAGAGTGGCATGCAAACTTCATCACGGAAGCTGCAAAGCCTTTTCCTAATAAACAAACACACCTTCATTCATCCAAACATATCCTCTAAACCACTTTGATAAATTAAATTGTAGGGCATCTGGCATTTTTAATACTGATTTTATCATGCATCAAAGGATACAAACCTCTCATGGTCCTTTTTTATTTGTTGATTTAACAAAGAGATATAAATATTCTTCCTCATCCTTGGCTGGATAAAAGATAATAGTCTCACTAGATTGACTGTTGAATGTTATTTCTTCTGAGCATGGATATCATATACCTTCAATTTCTTCCTTAACCATTACATCAACACTTACTGTAATTAAAGTGAACTGAGGGCCCCTCTTACAAGGACAAACAAGGTTACAGCTCAACATCATTTAACAGTGTTGCTCTATTTTGGGCACAATTTCAAATGGTTAAGATTTATGGTAGGGACTGCTGTACTTAGCAGCTCATTCCAATCTGGCTGCAAGTTTTCTCCCAGGCCATTTTCTTCAAGAATACAAGGTACACATTTCAGCACTCATTGCCAAAAGATCAATGAGGTGGGCTCAACTTGTGGTTTGACAGACTTATTCTACAGTATTGCATATAAAAAGGACAGTTTTTCAGTATAGAGGTACATCACATGGTTGGCTTGACAGAACTCTAGTTCCATTATTATTACAAATGTTTTTTTAGGTTGTGACCAAAATTGAGATCATCAATATGTGGTTGGGGGGGGAACCCTCCAAATTTATACATTAGCAATAAGTACAATAGTGTGTAACAAGCCTATAGCCAGGGGAGGGAGTCAGTTTTTGAAACAACTGGTTCTGTGGGCGTGGCTAGGTGGGCATGGCCATGTGACTGGGTGGGCATGGCTTTTTTTGCAGTACCCCTCCTCCTCCCATTTTTTGGGCCTTCTGGGCCTCAGGGAAGCCTCCTGGGGGGTGTTTTTGCTCCCAGAAGGCTTCCCTGGGGCCCAGGAAGGGGAAAAATGGCCTCAGGGAAGCCTCCTGGGTGAAGCAGTAAGACAGTCAGGGGGATCCCAGCACAGCTGATCATAGGAACAGCTGATCATCAGGAGGGGGAAAAATACCTTAAGGAGTGACTGGGTGGGGAGGAATGCAGTCAGCAATGTCGGGCAAGCGTGCAATGTTGCACATTTGAGAAAAGGACTGACTGGGTGGGGAGGAGTGGATGGAGAGGGGCAGGGCCAGCCAGGGGCACGATTTGCCGGTTACCCAAACTGAGTAGAATCATAACAACTGGTTCTATAGAACCAGTCCAAACTGGTAGAATCCCACCCCTACCTACAGCTGTAAAAGTATTTGTCTTCCCCAGAGTTACAATTCTAGGAGATGATGATGATGTTTTGCTCTAGCCACTACACCGCAAGAGACTCTGAGTATTGGAATGCCAAGATAGGTAGCCCTCACACATCTGTAAGAGAATTACTTTCTCATAGCAATTACATTAGGATGATATGTGCACTCTTGGCAGACCTTGAAGGACCAGACTGGGGATAGATTTTCCTTGAGAGAATCTTTGTAGTTGCTAAAGCCCATGTCACACTGAACCAACGGATGCAAAGAGGATGTAAAATGGACAAAAAAGCTTGCCATCCGT
>BHFT01035392.1:0-19610 GCA_004320025.1 Laticauda laticaudata
TTTGTGCAGCTCAAAATTTTTTGAGCGGATGAAATCTCAGTAGACGGATGCTGGACGGATAGAGAGTATGAAAAACGTGTACAGTGAATACAGAATGGATGCATCGCGTTAGCCAACGGATGGCAAGTGTTTCTCTTCGTTTTCCATCCTCTTTCCATCCGTTGGTGCTGTGTGACATGGGCTTTAGGAAATTGTATTGGTTTGTTTTTTTATTTAACAAAAAATAAACATCAATTATGAATAATTTAAAAGTAATACAATGTTAAAGCTCCCAGGGAAATAGCCTGGAATTGTGTCCCTCAAGACTCTGAAGATGAAGTTACTTCAAAGATGCTATTGGTTCAGCTTATTTGAAGGAATAGATGTCTTTCTATCCAAAATCATTAAGTCTGTGACCAACTCGCCTCTTCTGTATAAACCTATTCTGAAAAGTGATGCAGTCTTTCCAAGGATTAGGTCAATTGGCTTCTTACATTCATTTGGGATAGTGTTAGTGATAAAAAATTATTTCTGGATTACCTTTACATTGGTTATAGTGCTGTGAAATACAAGAACATAGAGAAAAAGTAATTGAATATTTTCAGGATAATAGTCTATGAAGATCAGATGTCTATGATGCCTAAGAGCAAAAACTGAAAATAAATCCAGCAAAGCTACTGGGATTCTTCAATTTAAAATATTGTTTGTGTGGCAGCAAATAGCATCTAAAAGCTGAAATGAACATCATTTTGGCTGTTGCAAATGCCCAAGGCTACCTTTGCAAAGGTTGGTACTTATTTTCTTATTTTTAAATGTTAAGGTATTTTTTATGCAAAAGGAACAATTTTCAGAACCAAATTAGAAAGGATTCTTAGCTGCTCCGCATCTGGTAAGGGGTGGGATTCTACAGGTTCGCATCTATTCACTATAACCGGTGGTTAACATTCTAAGCAGTTCAGAGAACCGACTGTTAGAAGAAATTACTGGCCTAATCCTGTAATCCTGTAGGAAGGCAGGAAGGAAACATTCTGGTGTTGCTTACAGAAACTGCCTCTCCATTAACCCTTATTACATTCTTGGCANGAGTGACCATTCAAAGTTACAATGGCACTGAAAAAAGTGACTTATGACTGTTTTTCACACTTATGACTGTTGCAGCATCCCCACAATCATGAGAAGCCAGGCGAGGAGATGCGTGCCTCAGTGTGAGTGATGTTGAGTTTGTTACGCCCATCCAGTCATATGACCACCAACTAAGCCATGCCCACAGAACCGGTTGTTAAAAAAATTGAATCCCACCCCTAATCTGGTATATCCTTAAAATGTTCTTTAAGCATTCTTCTTTCAGTGGCGAATTAAATTTTCAGCCCAATTTGCAAAGAGAGAGGGAGGGGGAGAGAGAGACTAGAAGAACTTAAACAGAAATGTGGTATATTTATTCTGGAAAAGGGGAAGAGGAATAGAATATAGAATAGAATATAGAATTCTTTATTGGCCAAGTGTGATTGAACACACAAGGAATTTGTCTTGGTGCAAATGCTCTCAGTGTACATCAAAGAAAAGATACATTCGTCAAGAGTCAAGAATTATAAGGTGCAACACTTAATGATAGTTATAGGGTACGATAAGCAATCAAATCATACTAGAAAACAGTCAATATAAATCATAAGGATACAAGCAACAAAGTTGCAGTCATACTGTCACAAGTGGGAGGAGATGGGTGACAGGAACGATGAGAAAATTAATAGTAACACAGATTTAGTAAATAGTTGGACAGAGTTTATTTAGAAAGGAAAGAGAATATTGTTCTTGACCCTACCACTTTGGAATACAAATATTGTACAGTCTAGATCACCTTGTCCAATGGGTTATAATTACATTTAACAAATGTAGGCAGAAGATTGTGATAGCCATAAGGCATCCACTAGATCCATCTTCTTCTGCAATCTCTGTTCTCGAAATTTGCACCCTCACTCTATGGTTGTTTGATCACCTTCAGTAATGAGCCTTTTCTAAAAATTATTCTGCTCAGTGTGATCCTTCTGAAAGTCCTTAAAAAATTAGTTTATTTTACTTCAGTGAACATTCAAGTATTTGACAGCCTATCTAAGAAGTGTTCGGTCTCCCATAAAGGAGTCCATCTGCTTTATGTATAGTTTATACAATTCTATTTCTGGGCAGGAACCTCAGGAAAACTTAATGAGGAACAAATGCTTTGAGCATTTTGACTTGCTTCCTTAGCTCATATATTTTCATTTGAATCCCAGAATCCTCTGACTCACACAGTAACAGAGTAGTGATCTAGGATTTCTTGGCATAATTTATTTGGGATTGGGGAGAAATGTAATTCACCTGGAATAACTGGAATGATTTATATCATTTAATTAATCTTCTTAATGTATAACAATATGTTAATGTTAATCAGAAAAAAAACAGTTCAAACAATGCATGTGATAAATCTACAATGAAGGACAAATCTTCAAAAGAAGCTGAGGAAGCTGAAGCTGCTCAATACTCAAAGGATCCAGGTAATCATTAATCATTTGTACTGTCTTAACTTGCTGTAGCTATAATGCTAAAAGCAATTGCAGTTAAAATCTTCTGGTGACTTTCATTTTTTTCCCCACAAAAACCATGCAGATGTGGAAACAATCCTTTAGAAAAGATGCCAATCATTAGGGAAATCGCCTAAATTATATCCTATGCTATTTGAACAAAGGGCAACATGCCTTGCTTTGTGTCCTTCCCTTGCAGCTGTCTATATTTCTTGAAAAACCTCTTCAAATTATTTAGAAGGACCATTTCAATGTTGTGAGTTGTGTGGTTTTCAAGAGAGCAATGGGGAGAAACCTACAGCCAGTATAAGAAATAATGCAAAATTGTTTTACATAGTTGTTGGTTAATTTCTCTTTCTTACTACAATCGTGTGAGACACCATCAACAATATGTGAACAGCTTGCTCTCCAAAGTTGTGAGAGCGCCATCACTTGGGACTTTCAAGAAGAGATTGGACTGCCATTTGTCAGAAATGGTGTAGAGTCTCCCTAGATGACCTACAAGGTCCATTTCAACTCTGATGATCTGTTATCTGGTTCATCTGAACATCTAGAAAGGCTTTTTGAGGAATAGGAGTTCCAAAGGAGAAAGGAGAAAACATGATCTTTTGCATAAGCAGATTTCTCCATCCATCAAGCATTTTTTACTCAGATTCAACCTGTTCGTATGGAAGGTATTTTTGTTTGAAAAATACCTCTCACACAAACAGGATCTTCCAAAAATTCTGTATCTCATTTAAAAATCCAATTTTCTGCTAGGATGCCAATTCCAAGCTGGCTGCCTAAAGTTGAGTTAACTGATGCCACCATAATCGCTCAACATTGATTTTTTGTAGTCTGTGTGAGTATCGCAGGCTTTCTGCTTGCAGTAATGGCATATGACCAATATAATTGTTCTACAGCCTTTTTCTTTGCAGGTGCTGTACCAGGTGGTCACCTCTAACTGATCATGAACAATAACACCATGGTAACTGAATTCATTCTTCTTGGGCTAACAGACAAGCTGGCATTTGAAGTGCTCCTCTTCATGATATTTTTCCTGATCTACTTTCTGACTCTGGGTGGGAACATGGGAATGGTGGTATTGATCAGAATCAGTCCCAGGCTTCATACCCCAATGTACTTCTTCCTCAGCAATCTGTCTATAGTTGACGTCTGCTACTCTTCCATCTTTGCACCAAGGCTCTTGATGAATCTAGCACGATTTAAAACTGTTTCATATGCTGGATGCATCACCCAACATTGCTTTTTTGTAGTCTTTGTGAGTACCGAGGGCTTTCTGCTTGCAGTAATGGCATATGACCGCTATGTAGCCATTTGTAAGCCATTGTTCTATACCACTATGATGACCAAAAGGGTCTATGTCCTGCTAGTAGCAGGTTCATACCTAGGGGGAATAGTAAATTCCCTCACCCACACTTCTGGCTTGCTTATGGTGTCGTTCTGTGCCCCAGGTGTAATTCACCACTTCTTCTGTGACACGCCAGCTATGTTGAAAGTTTCATGCAGTGACACCCATACTAATGAAGTTATATTGGTCACCTTCTCTGGAATAATTGCTGTTTCTACTCTCCTGATAATTATAATCTCCTACCTATGTATCTTGACTAGTATAATAAAGATGCATTCTTCTGGGAATAGATACAAAGCTTTTTCCACCTGTGCTTCCCACCTAACAGCAGTCACCATGTTCTACGGGCCAGTTAGTTTAAGCCATTTGCAATTCAGTTCTGTGTACATTCAGCAACGAGAGAAGATCTCAGCTGTATTCTACACTCTGATAGTCCCAATGCTGAATCCAGTGATTTACAGTTTGAGAAACAAAGAGGTAAAAGATGCCTTGAAGAAAATGATTAATTGTCAAAAAGAATAAAGTTTTTGCTGCCCTGTGATGGTTTAGAATCATTTTGTAATCCTATGAGAAACTCTCGCTGCAAAATTGGAAGGAAACTGTTAGTTTATTTAAACTACAGATATGATTCTCCTAATTAAAAAAATAAATTGAAACTCAATCAGTGCGGAAAATTCCAATTATAAATATTTTGCTTATGCTAGCAGATTCTACCTAGGCATACAGAATGTTTACATTTAACAAAGAAGGAAGGAAGGTTGTCTCTTTCTGTGATTTCCACACACACCCTTTTTTAAACATCTACCACTTATAATTTATAATGATGTCTCCCATCTGCCAAAATAGGGAAAAATAAATTATTTTTTAAAATAATTAAAACTACACATTCGTTCCTGTGAGTTCTCTCCAGCAACTGACTATTTCATTCCCCACTCATCCTCTGAAATGATGGAGCTAAAAAAGCAGTCAAAATGAAACATTGGAAATTCGTTCTTCACACAAGCAAAGTAAATACACAAATCTGTTTATAGTTATTTGTTTAATCAATTTATACAGCTCAGCCATCTCACAATTGTGATGTCATGCATGGGGATAAAACAAAATAAAAAACTTACAATAAGAAAAGAATAGAAGTCATAGCAGCCAAAGATCAACCCAACTCCAGTCATGCTTGTAGTAGGAAGCAGCCAGTCCTTCTAAATGAATCTAGAACCACTGCCTAATGGATCAAGTATGTCTATATTAGTGATTTAAAATACTTGGGGAAATTGACCATTGCAGAATTTCCTAGGCAGAAATACAAGTTTCAAATAAATGGAGATTCAGAGGAAATTAACATCAGGTAATGTTGCTTCTCATGTCTCGCAAGCCATTGCTTACAACACAGTCTTAAAACCATTTTAATTTCATTGCAGCTTATGCCCACATAAATGTATATAATATTGTAGCCTTTTGAGAACAGGAAAAATCATGCAGGGCGATATACCAGCATTTCCCTGAAGGTCTGGACAGCAGGGATTCTATATGACTTGAGACTCAATAGTTTTGATGATTTATTGGTCCACCCAGCGCAGATCTTAGCTGGTCATGAACTCTCTCCCAAAATGATATTATTATGATTTCAGAAATCTATTTACCAACTCCACTTTTGACGATTAACAAACCTAATGGAGTAACCCTGACCCCAATTTTGTCACTATTGATTATAGATAACCCTAGATCATTCATAGCCCGACTTTCTGGGGCTTGTTTTGTTTAGTTGTTTTTTTAAATATAATGAACATAGCAAGCAAAAGTCTATTTGAGCAGTTTTGAAGAAAGTAAAAAATGGAAAATTATTAAGCTGTCTTTTAAAAACATTTTTGTTTGCTACTTTAAATACAGATATTTAAATGAGCATAGCAGCCACTGGTGGGATACAATTTTTTTTATTATCAGTTCTATGGGCATGGCTCGGTGGGCATGGCAGGGCAAGGATACTGTAAAATCTCCAGTCAGAGGAGGTATTTGTCAGTTCTCCAAACTACTCAACATTTCCTCTACCGGTTCTCCAGAACTGGTCAGAACCTGCTGAATACCACCTCTGATAGAACCCATATTCTATTTGAGGTGATTTAAAGTAAGCCCCAATGAATAGTTGGTACAAGCCTTATGACACTTAGCAAGAATTTTTAAAAAATCGGATGTGCCTTTTATAAGTAAAAATTGTATTACTGCCTTTAGATGGCTATTGCCTGACCTAGAAAAAGTTAGTCACGTTCTCCATATAATAGTTGATACATATGGCACACAGAGAGAATTTTAGAATAGATTAGATTAGAATTCTTTATTGACCAGGTGTACACACAGGGGAGAGAGAGACTAGAAGAACTTAAATAGAAATGTGCTATATTTATTCTGGAAAGAGGGAAGAGGAATAGAATACAGAATAGAATGTAGGATTCTTTATTGGCCAAGTGTGATTGGACACATGAGCAATTTGTCTCGGTGCAAATGCTTTCAATATACATAAAAGAAAAGATACATTCATCAAGAGTCAAGAATAATACAGTACACTTAATAATACTCATAGGGTACAATAAGCAATCAAATCATACTAGGAAACAATCAATATAAATCTTAAGGATACAAGTGACAAAGTTACAGTCATACAGTCACAAATGGGAGGGAATGTGTTATCAGGAATTATGAGAAGATTAATAGTAATAGGAATGCAAACTTTGTAAATAGTTGGACAGTATTGAGGGAATTATTTGTTTAGCAGAGTGATGGCGTTTGTGTACTGTCCAGACAGTTTAGAATTAATGGGATTTGGGATAGTTACTTAGGAATTTTGAGCTGTCCCCTTAAGGGAATGCATCATGGTAAATGTAGTTAAAGGTATCCTGGGAAATGTGGTCCATGTCATGTTACCACATCTGTAATCCTGATTGGTCACTATATTGACTCTTGTTGGGTTGAGAGAGGCTCCCTCACTCTTGCCTGTAACCACCATACCATACCATGCTTCAATCATCATGGGGTTGAGACCTTTTTATCTTTCTATACTACAAGATAGATATGCAAAGGTTTGGACATTAAGAAGAACTTCATCACAAAAGTGAGTTATGAGGATACCTGATGTACTACTAAAAAAGATTTTGTTATGGATGTTTTGTGGAGTTATTCTGTCTGCTTTATACCATCCAGAGAATAATAAGCAGAACAGTTTGAGAAAAAACTGTCCTTGTGTCTGGTTGTTCCGGTATGCAGTGCTCTATAGTGTCGTTTTGAGGGTAGGAGTTGAAATAGTTTATGTCCGGGATGTGAGGGGTCTGGAAATATTTTCACAGCCCTCTTTTTGACTCTTGCAGTATACAGGTCCTCGACTGAAGGCAGGTTGGTACGAATTGTTTTTTACTGCAGTCCTAATTATCCTCTGAAGTCTGTATTTGTCCTGTTGGGTTGCAGAACCAAACCAGACAGTTATAGAGGTGCAGGTGACAGACTCAATAATTCCTCTGTAGAACTGAATCAGCAGCTCTTTGGGAAGTTTGAGCTTTCTGAGTTGGCACAGAAAAAATATTCTTTGTTGTGCTTTTTTGATGACTCTTTTGATGTTCGGTGTTCATTTTAGGTCTTGTGACATGATAAAACCTAGAAATTTGAAGGTCTTTACTGTTGATACTGTATTGTTTAGTATTTTAAGAGGTGGTAGTATGGGAGGGTTTCTTCTAAAGTCTACCATGATTTCTACAGTTTTGAGGTTATTATGTATTTATTTATTCACTCATTCATTTATGTATCTATTTATTATTTTTACAAATAACTCAGGGCAACTTCTTCCTCTTATTTTCCCCCCCTTTGAGGTGAGTTGGGCTGAGCATGAGTGGCTGGCTCAAAGTCATCCAGCTGTTTTTCATGCCTAAGGCTGAATTAGAACTCTGTCTCCTCATTTCTAGTCCAGCATCTTCACCACTATGCCAAAAAGTATGCCTTGCATCATCATCATCATCATCATCATCATCATCATCATCATCGTCATCCAAATGCCAAATAAAAAATAATTGCACTACTGTATACATGATACATAAATGCTGCATGTACTTCATGTGATCTACAAGGACCTCCAGTTGATTTTTTTTTTTCAGTGACACATTCAACCAGATGTTTAGCCTAGATTTGGCATTTTATCTACCTATCAAGTCTTTCCCAACCACCTGAGATAGGCAGATGCTGCAATTTGATGGTGTTAATGGTATCATTGCAGAATTATTATTATTTATTAAATTTGTGCACCATCAGACTCTCAAAAAGATTCCAGGTATCTCACAAAAAAGAAATAAGAATAAAACATTAAAGTTAAAAAATGGCAAGTTCATGAAGCAAGGAGTCTCATCCTCCCTTGCCAAAGTCCTAGCTGTTCAGAATCTTCAGTGCTTCCTTTAATCCTCACGTCCAGGGTAGCTATGCAGTGCTTTGGAGACATTCTGCAAAAATGGCTTTAGAGCACACACAGGCAAAAAACGCAGCACTTTTTTGCAATCTCTTAGAAGTTGTTGCTACAGGGTTTTTCTAGGTTGCATGGCTGCACTCTGCACCTGCTGTATAGTCTCAGGAAAAGATGCAAAGGCTTTAGGGGTTGCAGGAAAGGTGTTGTATTCACGGAAGAAGGAGACTCGGAGACCAGAGTAACTTCAGCTCTTTTATTTAGTGCAGAAAGTCCATGTTAACCAGGAGCCGCGGCAGCTCTTTATATAGAGAAGCTGCTCGCGGCTAGTGTCCAATGACAGCTACTTGTTTTTCCCGCCACTTAAATTGGCCAAACATAGGCTTGCTATTATTGGCCAATCAGCGTCGAGTAAAGTAGCCAATCAGCGTCGGGTATTCTTGTCCAATAGGAATATGTTCTCATTAGGAGTATGTTAATATGGAACACCCCTCTCCTCTTGGTATGGTCCTACTGTACGTAGTCACGTAAGTAGGCGGCACTTCTAGGTTGCCTAGTTGACCTGCACAGTTTAGTTGTGCCGTCGTCTTCAACGGGTTCAGGTGGGATCGCTGTTTCTCCTGTCCTTCTCTGTCAAACCTCTGGAAGGTAGAGTCAGCCATGCCGCTCCTGCCCGGCCTACTTGGGTTGGTAGAGTCAGCTCAGCTGCTCCTTTCCGCAAGGCATCAGGTCTTCTTGTGCCTCCTGCTCTTCACCGAAGACTTCTGCGGGTAGGTCGTTGTTTTTACTTGCATTTATTTGTGAATGTTTTTTATTGTATATGTTTTGGTTTTGTGGGGTTTCTTTTTCTACTGGAGGGGTTTCTTTTTCTACCGGAGGGTTCCCCCTTCTTATTTGTTAATTAAGGGGTCTCCCCCCTCTCTGGTTGTCTGGTGATATTTTTGTGTAACATTTGTGGGTGTTGCTGGTGTGTGTGTGTGTTGTTCTTCATGTCTGGGTGTGTCGGTGGTGCGTTCTAGCATTCGTGACCATAACTGGTCAATGTGTCTCACCAGATTCGGCCATTGTCTGTTTCTAGTTCATGGGACCATGTTCCTGTTATTTGTGTAATCTTTGCCGGTACCCACAATGAGATGGCTGGTGAGATTCTTTGCATAGACTAAGTTTCCTGGTTCAACTTTGCGATACTTGCTGGATGAGTCAATTGGTTTTTCGGTGGCGTATGTTGGGTGTAATCTATCTAATTGTGATCATAGTTTTCTGCCCATTAGTAATTCTGCTGGGCTTTTATTTGTAGTGGAGTTTGGTGTTATGTGCTGTATGGTGAGCATTTTTTCAATTCTTTCCTGAATGCCCCTGTGGTCTAATTTGTCTAAAGTTTCTTTGGTATACCGGACCATGCATTCCGCCCTTCTGTTCGTCACCGGTCGGCCAGGTGCTGTCACGGCATGTCGGATGCCAATGTTCAGTGAGGAATTTTTCGAATGGTAATGCAGTAAACTGTGGGGCCGTTACCTGAGACGAGCACGTCCGCGTAACCCATGTGTGGGAATAGTTTTTCGACAGTTGTTTAATGACCTCTTCTGTGGTAGTTGAGTTCATGAGGCTTACTTCCAACCAATTGGAGTAAGCATCTACTACAATTAGAAATGTATGTCCTCTTGTTGGCCGCGAAGTCCATATGTTATTTGTGACCAGGGGCCCCTTGGTATTTCCCAATCTAGGACAGGTGCTGAAGGGGGTGCAGGCTGGGAGTTTTGGCATTTCCCACAGGTTTCAACCCATCTCCCAATGTCTTTGTCCATCCCTGGCCACCATACGACTACTCTAGCCAAGGATTTCATTCGCACGATGCCGCAGGTGGCCTTCGTGCAACATGTATAGTACCTGTTCTTGTAATGGTTCTAGTAATTTATTACCGATCACCCAATAGGGTTTCCTTTTAGCAATGACAGTTCAGTTTGCCTATTCTTGAAAGGTTTAAAAGTAAATCTTTTCTAGGTTTCTGGCCACCCTTTTCCTACCCAGTTTAATACTTGTGACAATGTTTTTTTTGTCTCTTACGGTCATTCTGGCAATGTCAGCCGTGGTTCTTGGTAGGTTTGACAGAGTCTCAAATTTGTAGGGTGGCCATGGTGTCGGGTCAGTCTCTATGTCCTGGTAGGGGAGTGCGGGCTCAAGGCAATCGGCGTGGGAAATGGTCTTTACTGGGTCGGTGGATCAGTCCTGTAGTTGTAGGTTTGCCAGGAACTCGGATCACCTTGTCATTCTGGGGATAGTATATTTGGGGTGGGCTCTGTTTCCTGCTAGTATTCCCAATAGGGGTTTGTGATTGGTAACAGGGTAAAAGTCTACCGTAAGGTATTCGTGAAACCATTTTAAGCCGGATATTGCTGCTAATGGCTCTCTGTCCAATTGACTATAGTTCTGTTTCAGTTTTTGAAAGTGTCCCTTGGAGTAAAAGGCGATGGGGACTTCTCTTCCATCAGGCAGGATGTGGCTAAGTACAGCCTCTGACGCAAAATGGTGATGCATCGCAGGTGACTGTTACCGGTAATTCCGCTGTATTGCATACTACCGAGTCGGAGGTGATGAGGTCTTTTAATCCGTGGAACAACTGTCTCTCTTCACGTCATCCCCAGGTCCAGATGGCTGATTTTGCCTAATAGTCTATCTAGTGGTTCTGCCGTTCTTGCCTTCTGTGGCAAGAAAAACGTGGTAAAAATTTATAAGTCCCAAGAATGCTTGTAACTCTACTTTGTTTTTTAGCTCTAGGCGCTTCTTTGATTGTCTTAATTTTTTTCTCTGTGGGGTGGATGCCTCTTTATCGATTTGGTACCCTAAGGAATTTGACTTTCGATGTGGCCAATTTACACTTTTTCTTTTTTTTACCTTGAGTCCCGCTTTTTTGGAACCTTTTGTAAAACACTCTGAGAATGGGGCTTCTAGTTGTCTCTCTCATTTTAGCTGAGACTAGCACGTCTCAAAATATGGGACTTCTCCTTTTATCCCTTGTAATAATCGCTCCATTAGGCTTTGGAACACCCCAGGGGCTGCGTTGACTCCGATTGTAGCCTTTTGCATTTGAAGGCTCCTCTATGAGTCACGATTGTTTGTGCTCTGCTGTTTCAGGGTCTACTGGCAATTTGTTGGTAGGCTTGGCAAGGTCGAGCTTTGTAAAGACCTTTGCCTCTCCCCAATGCAGTATAGTAGATGTTGTCTAAACCAAGGACAGGATATGCACTTTGTTGTAGTGCATGGTTCAGGGTAGCCTGTTAATCCCCACAGATTCTCACGGACCCATCCAGCTTAACTGGGGTCACGATTGGGGTCTCCCATTTGGCGTGGTCAATTGGTTTCCAAAATGCCTTGTGCTATTAGTTTATTTAATTCTTCGTCAATTTTGGGTTTTGTGCGAAGGGACTTGGTTCACCTTTAACCTAATTGGAGCAATTGTTGGGTCTAAATTGAATGAATAGGGGACCCTCGGTACTTGCCTAACTTTCCATCGAAGACGTCCTGGAACTCCTCATCAGGTTTCTCCTCCCCAGTCTGCGTTGGCGATGTGGTTAATGCCGGTTACTTCGCGATTCCTAAGAGTTCGAACCACTCGAGTCCAATAGGGCTTGGTCGGTTTTGTCTACGATGGTTAGAGGCAATTATCTTTTGGTGTTCTTTGAAACTTATCTGGAAGTGTCCAAGTCCAACTACCGGTATTCTGTTTCCTTTGGTAGTCTTTAAAATTAATGATTGTGTTTCTAGTTCAGCTCTGCCAATATGCAGTTTCTAGTCTTTTGATGGTATCCCATGATACCATCGATAGGTAAGATCCGGAATCAACCTCCATCTTACATTCTTGGCCCTTGAGCCACATGTACCTTTCGGCCATTAGTTGCATTAGAGTGACCGATGGTGATGGTTTGATGAATTTCCTCTTCCTATAGTTCTCATTTAGCCGCTTCCTTTGCTTTGTGGACTCTCGCGGCTCCATGTTGGCCTCTCTTTATTTCTTGGTGGTCTGTTGTCCCTTACGTCTGGGGCTGTAGTTTTTTTCTGATTTCGGCATACTTGTGCAATGTGACCCCGCCTCTCGGCAGTACCGGCACACGGCATCTAAGAACCGGCACTCAGAATGGGGGTGGTCTCCTTCGCACCTGGCATACTGAAACCCTGACTTTTGACCATTTTTCAGTTGCCGCTCTCACTCAGCCTGGAGTCTGTGGATCTCCTCTTCATCGTCATTGTCGATTCTGGATGAATCCACTGTCTGCGTAGCATGCAGTGCTTTTGTGTGCACTTTCTGCCTTCTTCTCGGTGCTCTGATTTGTTTTGGTCGGTGTCTTGGGTGAGTTGGCATTCTCTGCTGCTGCATCTTTGCCGCTGATTTTTTGTTGTTTGCTTCTGCTGCCGTGGCTTCAGCAATAGCCTCGGTAATGGTAATCTTTGGCCGAATTAGCAGCCGGCTTTGTAAGGTAAGATTTCTTTAGTCTGAGGACCACGCGATCCCTCATGGCTTCGTCCATGTTTAGGAATTTGCTGCTCCTCCAATGTCCCTGAGAGCTCTTTACAAAATCTGCAATGCTCTCACCTTCTCTCTGGTCTCGTTTGTAAAACTCGTGTCTCCTGATGAGGCTGGAGACGGTCGTACGTAGTGAACCTTCAGCAGCTTCTCTAGATCTGGCCAGGCCATCTGCTTTACATTGTCTGCTTCGCTAGTGCCTTGGCCATCTTGAATACTGTGGGCCCACAGTGCGTCAGGAACACAGCTCTTTTTCGGTTTTCCGAGATTCCTTGTAGATCGTGACTCTCCAGGAACATGAGGAATCTATCGATGTAGGATTTCCAGTCCTCTGTTGCTGGGTTGAATGGTGCGGGTGGCAAGTTGGTTCCGGCCATTTCATCTGTTCGGTTCTCGATGCCATGTGCCCGACTGGTCTCCTCTCTCAGTATTCCACCTTCATCGCCAGTGTTGTATTCATGGAAGAAGGAGACTTGGAGACCAGCGTAACTTCAGCTCTTTTATTTAGTGCAGAAAGTCCGTGTTAACCAGGAGCCATGGCAGCTCTTTATATAGAGAAGCTGCTCGCGGCTAGTGTCCAATGATGGCTACTTGTTTTTCCCACCGCTTGAATTGGCTAATCATAGGCTTGCTATAATTGGCCAATCAGCATCGAGTAAAGTAGCCAATCAGCATCGGGTATTCTTGTCCAATAGGAATAGTCTATTAGGAGTATGTTAATATGGAACAAAAGTGATGCATTCATGTTCTGCAATGCTCCAATGCACTCTGTTTCCAGTCACCATGAACCTAAACTGGAGCCTATTTTTGAAAAAGAGCTGTCTTGGCTTGATATAGATGGATAATTGTAATATTTCATCATATCACTGATATTTTATTTGGTTTGTTATTTGCTTGTCATACATTTGTTGGCAAAGCCTTGAGATTAAATCTAACTTTTCAATAAACAAATAATTAGTTCTGGTTAACTTTAGTTTATAGCATCTATAATTTTGTTTCTTGAAAAGGCTTCATTTGCTATACTGGGAGGAGGCTCAACTCTTTTAGTCATTTAACAAGGAGAAACCAAGAGAATACACCATAGTATTTTGCCCAACAAAGAAAACAACTTCATGCTTCTAAAGATAAATTACGTTTTCCTAATGTGAACTCACTTATGTTATCAGGGGAACATATTCCCAAAGAGTAAATCAGTATCTGATTTAGTAGTATTTCTTTTTTTTTTTTTTGNATTTCTTTTTTTTTTTTTTGCACAGGTAACTGAAGCAGGAATGTTATACATGGATACTTAGGACTGGTAGCTACATGAAGAGGAAATATTAAGAGTGTGGGTGAGATGGCATTAGCTATCATCTGCTTGCTGCTCAGCTTCTCATATTATTTTACTTTACATTACTATTTGTCCATATTATGGGAAAGGAAAGCTATTTTACCTGATGTCTTTGCTGACATATAGTGGATTGCCTGTTTCATGCATGCTTACCTTTTCTATGAAAACCCTAAACTAAAACAAAGATCAAATTTAATTTCATTTGAGATGACTGGAGGATCATCTTATGACTTATAAATATCTTCCCCACTTTTTTCTTGACAATCTGGACAATGTTACATCTGGTATGAAAAATAATAATGACAGCTCTGTGAATGATTTTCTGTTGCTGGGCTTTTCCATCCTTGGAAAGAAACCAACTTTACTTTTTGTGATTTTCTCCCTCATCTATGGCACCATCCTGACCTTCAACGTGACTATCATGTCAGTCATATTGCTTGACCGGGCTCTACATTATCCGATGTACTTTTTACTTTTTGCATTATCTGTCTCAGAAACCTGTACTACCTTTGTCACCATTCCCAAACTTCTTTTCATTCTGTTAACCGGCAGACAGTCCATTTCCTTCATTGGATGTTCCATGCAGATGTTTTGCTTTTTTAGTTTGTCAACAAACAACTGTTTCCTGTTAGTCACTATGTCTTATGATCGGTATGCAGCAATTTGCTACCCACTTCAATACCAGGTTCTGATGGAGAAAAAGGTTTGCATCAAACTAGTAGCTGCATCGTGTCTAGCAGGATGCTATATATCTCTAGCTATTTGCATCCTTATTTTCAGGTTGCCTTTTTGTGGGCCAAAAGAAATCCAACATTTTTTCTGTGACATTTCACCTGTGCTGAATCTGACTTGTACTGATACTTACCTGACATATCTGGTGGTGGTCCTTTTATGTGCTGTTGTTTTGCTGGGTACACTCCTATTGATTTCTGTTTCATATGCCTATATTATTTCTGCTATCCTAAGGATCTCCTCCAGTTTGGGAAGAAAAAAAATGTTCTCCACCTGTGCTTCCCATCTCATTGTGGTGATCACCCACTTCAGTTGTGCTTGTTTTGTGTATCTGAGACCTAAGGCCACTTCCTCACTAGGTCAAGACACATGGATCTCAACTGTTTTTGTCTTTATAACCCCTTTGATGAACCCTTTGATTTATACCTTGAGAAATAAAGACGTTAAATTATCCATTCAAAAACTGTTAAGGAATTTGTTTTGTCATCAGAGACTCTAAACAGAAGTGATTTTGTTTTCATTTAATGGGTAGGGAAGCATCTTAATGTCTGTGGAGGCAAGGCAATGGCATATGTTGGAAAAGGTTTACTAGAGAACAGTGAGAAGAGAGACAGGTATTATCAATGCTTAAATGCAGTCTTTAGAGCAAAAGTCAGTATTGAGCAAATGATTTAGGTTTAACACTTTCTCTGTTAAGACCCTAACAAATAATCCTATTCTGGGAAAAGGTCTAGAGTAGAAACAACAAAATTACAAAATCTACAATTTACAAGGAAAATGCCTACAAGATGTTTTACAGATGGCACCTTCCCCCCTCGAGATTAGCGAAAATGCACCCCAACCTGAGTCCGAATTGCTAGAAATGTAAAATAAAAAAGGAGGGAACTTTCTTCCATATGTGGTGGTCTTGCATAGAGGCTCAAAAATATTGGCAGAAAATTAGAAAATGGTTGGAGGAAATGACAATAGAACAGATCAAATTTAAACCAGAATTCTTTTTATCAGGGATTTTTAAAAAACAAAAAAAGTGAAGTACACAACAATACATATTTTGACAGTGGCCAGACTGGCCTTTGCACAATGTTGGAAGCAACCTCATATTCCATCAGATGAAATGATTATTCAAAAAATAGCAAACTGTGCAGAGATAGACAGATTAACTTTGGCATTAAAAGGAAAAGATACATCAATATATTATGACAGCTGGAACTGCTGGTACAAATGGATGGAACAAAGATCGAGTAAACAACAAAGTGCAAAAGAAAATAGGTTATAATCATAGTAGTGAATATATATATATATATATATTCGCACAAGGAGTAATTGTATAAAGGGTGCAAAATAAGGTTGAAAAGAAAATCCCACAAACTTTGTCAAGGATGAAACGGTTTTTAATTGTCTCCTGAATTTTCTTTTTCACTTTTTTTTCTTTATTTCTTTTTTCTCTTTCACATTTATGTATGTCTGTCTGTTTTAAATGTAAAATTAATAACATTTATTTTAAAAAAATAAATAATCCCATTCTTTCTCTCTCAATCAACTTCACAACCATACACAGACGTATACATCAGTGGTGGTATTCAAATAAAGTTGCCACTGGTTCAGTAGGCATGGCTTGGTGGCTGCGCTTTCACGCATGCACACTTTGCATGCACGTGTACGCCAAACACGCACTTTGTGCAGGTGCAGAGACATTCTAACTTGCCTCCTGCAAGCCTGCACAATGCTGGTCACTGCAGCAGCTGCCATGCAGCACTATTCTGCGCCGCGCAAATCAGCTGCACTTTGAATTTTGGCCATAAAAGTGAGCATGGGAGCCTGGGCGGGTGGGTGGGCCAAACACAGAGCAGCAAAGAGAACTGGTTTGGTCTCCACTGTTCATCATTGGTACCGGCTCTCCAGAACAGAGCAGAACCAGTCGAATAACACCACTGGTATACCTGCACTGGAACTGCTACTTAGCCTGGAAATTAATCTTATAAAATTGCATACTGCAGGAGAGAAAAAACACCTTCTGCAAAGAAGAGCAACACAGATGATTAGGGGACTGAAGGCTAAAACATGAAGAACAGTTACATGGTTGCAGGTATGTCTAGTTTAATGAAAAGAGGTTATATAATAGCAGTGTTTCAATATCTCAGCAGCTGCCACAAAAAGTGGGGCTCAAACTATTTTTCAATGCACCTGAAGACAAGACAAGAAGCAATAGATGGAAAGTAATTAAGGAGAGGACCAACCTAGAACTAAGGAGAAATTTCTTGACAGAACAATTAATCAGTGGAGTGACTTACCTCCAGAATTTGTAGGTGATTCAACACTAATGATTTTAAAAAAGAGACTGGACAAACATTTGTCTGCAATGAAAGGGGATTGAACTAGAAGACCTGCAAGATCCCTTCCAACTCTGTTATTCTGTTATTCAACATCCTAATTAAAATCTTCTATTGGCCTTTATTTTCATTAGATGTTGATTAGATATAATTTTGAATAATAAAATACTTTTGCTTGTTAGCTGAACTTTTCATAGTTTTGCATTTCAACAAGAAACACTATTTCTGTCCACCATCACATGATGATTTATGCTAAAAGACTCTCTTCATGTATATATCAGTTTAAAAATCAATGCAATGCTGCAATGGAATGGCTGGACTATCAGCAAGGAGCTGTCACCTCCAGCACCCAGAGGTAATTTATGGAGTGGGCAAACTGGTGCCCACCAGGATCATAAAAATAGCAAAGAGCACACTGAGGTGAAAATCTTTGTCATCAGAAGCAGCATGAAAGGTTTAATGCACTAGTTAGAGAAACAATCCTCTTCTGTAAGAAGGAGGACTACGAAGCCCATGTTTTTAAAAAAATCTAGCAAAAAGTCTGTGGAAGAATCAGAAACTTTACTTTTAAACTACAGCACCTAAAATGACAGTTCTCAGCAGTCATTACTGGAGATGCGGTGGCTCAATGACTCAGATGCTGAGCTTGTTGATCAGAAAGGTCAGCAGTTCGGCGGTTCAAATCCCTATCACCACGTCAGGAAGTGAGCTCCCATTCCTTGTCCCAGTTTCTGCCAACCTAGCAGTTCGAAAGCACGTAAAAATCCAAGTACAAAAATAGGGATCACTTTGGTGGGAAGGAAACAGCGTTCCATGCACCTTCAGCATTTAGTCATGCCAGCCACATGACCACAGAGACGTCTTCAGATAATGCTGGCTCTTCGGCTTTGTAATGGAGATGAGCACTGCACCTTAGAGCCAGAAACGACTAGCATGTATGTGCAAGGGGGAATCTTTAAAACTTCAGTCATTAAAACTTCAGAAAGTGCTGAATCAATCATCATGTTACATGTCATATAAAAAGAGTTACCAACACATGTTTTTTCCATGGTTAGGGACACATGACACTGACATTTCTGGATCCAATTTTAATTCCAATCAATGAACACGAGAGACAATGTTTAAAATATTTGACTATGTACCTATTGTTCATCACATTACACTATTTTTTCTCCTTTCTTTGTTTATCTTCGCACTATGTCTATGATTCAAAGTCTCTTTTTAAAAAAAACTGCCCTAATATGATGGAATGTAGTCTGAATTTCCAGGAAGGAGGGGCTACATTCCAGAGAATCAAAAGACAATGAAGTTTAGATACTTTGGTTGGGACAAAGAGAGTTAAACCAGCTCCTCCCTAGAGATTCTCAGAGTGTATCCCGAATGAAACCTGCAGTTGTTTTAGTTTGACAAGATTTCTGACTATGGCAAGGAACAATAAAAGAATCTGCTTGGAAGTAGCGTGTACTTATATTTCTTTGTTATTGGGGCCAGACATCTTGTTCTGTCCGGAAAGAAGCATGTGAAACCGGGTTCCAAACAACAACTATTTATTAAACTCGCAAGGCAAACGTATATGGAACAACAGCCCAAGCCGCGGCAGCCCTTTTTATAGCGGCTTGCCTGCGGCTTGTGGCCAATGACACTCTTATGGGACTACTCTTTCGAACTGTTCCCTCGCCCTGGTTTGGCGGCTTCCCAGTGATTCGGTCTCTTAAATAACCAATCCCATCGCGAGTCAACTTCGGCTCAAATCAGCATAAGATGAAACTTGGAACCGACCAAGTTTCCATACAGCATACACGCCTCCCCGCCTTAGTTAGAATCGCAATTTGCATTACTAACTCGACGCACTGTAGGGTGGGGCTTTTTCACGATGTCCTGTCGTTAGAACCTTGACGCCAGCCATCTCGTACTTGCGTTCAGGCGTAGGCGGTCTATGCGGTCTCGAGCCGGTTCGGACGGTCGGATCGTTGCCCTGCTTTCTCCTGGTCCTTCTCCCATGGGAACCCTCCGGTTGAGGGTGAGTCAGCCTTATGCGCGGTGTTCCCCATGGTTAGGTTCGTCTCGGGCCGGCTTGAAGATGGCTCCCTTGCCATTTCCTCCCTGTTTGACCGCTGTGGTCGAGCTGTGCCTCGGCTGCCAAATGCTCATCCAGAATGTCTCCACTTGCACTCCTCGTCTGCTCCCGGATTCTTTCTTTGTTGGTTCATCTAATCCATGCTGCTCTTTTGTTTAGTTAAATCTGTCTTTTTTTCTAGTTGTTGTCTTTGTTACTGGGAGGTTAAAGTCTCTCCCTTTTTTATTGATTGTGATTTCCCCCCCCGCCCCCGGCTGGTTGGTTTGTTAGGTCGATATTGATTTTTGTGATGAATCTCCTCTTGGAGG